>JAXCGZ010001896.1:255000-308227 GCA_037179515.1 Halocaridina rubra
AATCCTTATCTATATACTGCATGTTTGCTCGTTTGTTAGTTCCGGTTTTACGTCACGGACTCCCTTTTCTACCAAGGGCCAGGACGGTTGCCTTCTTGCAAAGGACTTGTTTTGGCAGATGTAATGGTTACCCTGAGTGCATTCCCTTGCTAACCTCAGACCGTGACGGGGCGCGAACCCTCGATTTGACGCCTTAGAGTCGCGGACGTTACCGCTTGAGCTACGGTGACTATTTATGTATAGCAAGTATACGTTCATTATTACTCACCTGAAGATTGCAATCTACACACTTATATAGCTATACATTGGCCAGAATCCCTTGTGTAAGGGGTGGCCGACTCAAAACACACACTCATTCACCCTATCACTCTCATCTCTGCTATATGGGGATAATGGGTTACCACAATGCCCCCCCCCCCAGTTTGGTTATCCACAGAGCAATAAAGCAAAAATCTTTTGCTGTGAGTCCGATAGTCCTTATTGGTTTACTTAATCACTTCATCTCATGGCATCCCCTCAAGCTAACCCTCCCAGTTTACAACACTAAGCAAGTACACGAAAATTACAAGCTAAGCTGAACCTCAACATTTAAACACACGTTAAGAAAGGCCCATTATAAGAGTTAAATGGAGAATATTTTTTACATATTTATATGTTCATGGCCTTATCTAGTGTCTTTATCGGTATACATTATCTGTGTATTTTAGGAATAACTAATTGAATATATTGCATTCAAGCACTTTGTCGCAAATATAACTGGTACCGATTTCCCAAGGAATTTTCTGTATACATAATGTTGCAACTGTACATAGGAAAGAAATGTTGACATTCAGTCTGCAATTTACAGGAATATTCTTTATTTTCCTATCATTTTCGTGACCTCAACATGTCACCCTCTAAGAGCAAAAGTCCTTAGAGAGGTGACCACTCTAAGTACTAATAATATTCTTAAATTTGTTTTCCTTAGCGTGTGTGTATTTTACCATACTGATATCCTTCATGCATATGAGAAGAAAACATTAAATATCGTCATTAACGTCATGAAAACAAATAGATCAGCAGATGGCTTGCGACCTACACATATAACATATTTTGTCCGTTTCTCAGATTACACATTATCATACGCAACAGGGAAACAGAATACTAACTATTCACATACAACCAAGCTAAGAACTCTTTCCTGGAATATTATCATCAACTATGACATTAAAATTTTATAAAGATTAGATGAAGAATAGTTCATGTTTATACACTGTTTCAAGCGCGTAACTAATTTTAATATAATTCGGCCTGAATATGCATAAAGTACAAACAATCTTGCTGAGTGTTCAACTTTCATTAATGGCATACACACTTACAACAAAAAGGAGTAGTCATCCACAGCCATCCAGGTTGGCTAATCTTATATTCTAAACTATTGCTATCATTACTAAAAATACTTCATGAAACTATGAGCACGCTTTCTTTATCTTCATAACAAATCAGAGGATACGATCATCCTTCAAACGATCTGGACTGGCTGGTATTTGATGACAATCCTGATTTGTTACTAACTGACGACTCTCCTGATGGGTCACCAACTTATGACGACGATCCCAATTGGTTGCCTACTGCAGAGGACTACGTGGATGAAGGAGAGTATCCAGAATATGATAGCATTGAAGACTCTGAGGAACAGTATGTACAGCTCATTAATGAAGCTTAATTATGGACCTTTTCCATAAACTTCTTAAATGAGAACTCAGAGTATTGAAGAACTCAGTCACTTTAACTTGGAAAAACTTGAAGATATACCCATGTTGCTTAAATAAAAAAAAAAAAAAAATCTCGGCCTTTGTATTGACTTTTGTCTGACATATATTCATTCCTTCTTTCTTTCTGTCAATCGGTCTATCGACAGGAAACCTAGTGATCCATTTAATCATGACAGGTTTGGTAAACTGCATTATCAAATATTTCACAAAAATGCATTGAACACCTTTCGCTTGAATCTGAAAACTAAATGTAGCTTTAAATACTTTACTGTGAAGCAGTTGATATCTTTAAATGATGTAGCAATATAAAACAGACATTTACCGGAATATAATTTATCTTAGAGATTTTCTATATATATAGTATGAGAGTTAATATTCTCTCCTTAATCGCATTGGGTTTTCAGCTTCCATCATTAAACATCCACACTTACAAAGAGAGAAGTATCAATTCAAAGCTAACTAGGTCGGATGACTTTATTTTCTGAACTAATGTTCTTATTACTAAAAATACTGAATGAAGCTATGAGCACATTTTCTTCATCTTTATAACAAAATAGAGGAGACGATCATCCAACGCACGATCCGGATTGGTCGGTAACTGATGACGATCCTGATAGGTCATCAGCTGATGACGACGATCCTACTTGGTTGCCTACTTCAGAGGACTACATCGAAGAAGAAGAAGAGTATCCAGAATACGATAGTATTGAAGAGTCTGAGGAACAGTATGTATACATCATTACCGAAACTTGATAACTGATATATTCTATAAACTTCTCAATATTGGACTCAGAGTTTGGAAGAACTCACAATTTGACCCGATTTCTTAAACAGTGTAAACCTAGGATACCTTATTGTTAGTTAGCTAGACATACACAAATGGATTTCATAAACGCATCTGACGCGGTTCTGTGTATGGTTAGGATCCCACATGGGATCCTAGCCATAAACAGAGCCGCGTCAGATGCGTTTATGAAATCCATTTGTGTGTCAAGCTAGCCAACAATAAGGTATCCTAGGTTTACACTGCTTAAGAAATCGGGCCTTTAACTTGGTGAAGCTAGAAGAGTTGCCCAAATCTTGGATTTGGTATTGATTTTAACTGTTAATCTTCAATTCTTTCTCTCTGTCTGTCTGTCTGCATGTTTATCGCCAGGAAAACCTACTTATTAACTTAATTATGACAGGTTTGTTTATTGTGCTGAATATTAAGTATTTCACACAAAAATGCACTGGTCATCTTTTGCTTGAATCTGAACACTATTTCAATGGTAAGTGGTTAGTAAATGATGTAGCGATGCAGAACAAGGATATAATGCAATATAATAATACTGAAACTTTTACCATATATGTATATTTTCAGCATTAATATTCTCTCCTTAACTACTAATATATTCATAAACTGAGTAGCTCAGAAAATAATAACTCTCAGTTACAACCGATGACTACAGAAAGAGATGACTTTTTACCAGTTCTTGCACTATTTATCTAGCTTTATTTTCTTTTGCTACCCATCCTAATTTCGAGTTTCACAAGTATGCGAATTTATGTTAATCAAATTCTCCCAGTGCATCCTATTTTGTAAAACTTTCAGGTAAACTGTGTATTCCTAACAGCAATTTACTCCTTGCTGTCAACTGTACTCTTAATAAGTTCTTTTGGACTACATCATGACTAAAAGTTACTACATTTGATTAATTATTCCTGATGAAATATACAGCCTAGAAGCAATCCTGAGGCATTTAGATATGTTGAGTGTTTTTAAAAAAGCTATAATTAAATAAGCAATGAATTTAACAGGCTAATTATTTTCAATTTAAAAAATGCATAATAGCGTCACTAATTTTTTTTAAGAATAAGTGAAGATGTTGGTACTGATCCGGATGAGTTATGGTTATCCGATCATGATCCGGATTGGCTTCCTGATGACTACAGTCAAGAGGAGAGTACAAACAACACTGAGGATGCTGATGATTATACAAGCAGCCATAGTCTAGAACTGTCAGAGGATCATTTACTACACCCACTAAATGATCAGTCTACAAAGGCCAAAAGACAGATCAAATCAAATTGGTTCTTACAAGACTACCAAGATCAGAATGAAGGTTTTGTTCAGATCCAGCCATTACAAGATGAGTCACAGGATTCTCCGTTCAATCCATACACTGGCTCCTCTTACGACTACAGCTATGTTCAAGAACCTGGGTATGTATCCTAAAAAATGACATCCCCCTCAGTATGCATAACTATCTCTCAATGTGTTTATCACAGTAAAGCAAAACTGAAATACATTTATATCTCCAGGGATATAATACAAGAAAGCTCCATCCAAGACGTGAGTCAGGCATCCCAAATACCTCAAAATAGTCAACTAGGCCTTATTAACCAAGCAAGCCAAGCTAATCAACAGGACATTGCCAATGGAATAGAGCCTCTGTATCCCATCAGTGGCAGAGATCCCAACGACATTGGATCAGGTGTGGAACCCGCAGAAGAAGAAGCAGAAAGCACTGGTTCATCTTTAACCAATTGGTTCCAGAGTGGTTGGGGATACGTAAGTCATGCATATGAACATATATATTACAAGACTTCGTTATATCAAGAGTTATGACCTCGTTTTAATGAATCGTCTCCTCTTAATCCAAAACTCATCGTATATATTACAGGTTGTAAATGCTGCAGACAAAGCACGTGATAAAATATCTGGGGCTGTCGACAAAGTACAGGACACTGTCTCAAATGCCGCTGACAAAGTACAGGATGCAGCACATTCCGTAAGTATATACATTAACATATGCACTGATGTTTCTTCTCAATGTTGTTTTAATGGCAAGGGATATTTCTGATTTTGCAGTATGGTGATAGGCTGACATACAGAAATCAGGATTCGAAAAAACTACTTTTAATAACTGAAACATATAACTGCTAAAAAAAAAAAAAAAAAAATGACTCAGGATATGGGAAAAAATACATGTATATCAAGACAAGTAATGTATGCAAGTGTATCATTCCCAAGTAATATGACGAACATATGGAGTGAACTTGACTATATGGAAGGTTTATTATAAAAAATGAATAATTGTATATAATTTTCACCGTTACAGTTAATACAAAGTCATCGTCAACTTATTGTTACTAATGTCAATAGGGGTTGGTAGTTCACTCTGACAAGGCAGTGGTGCAGAAATCAAATATACATATACATATACACATGCCTCATTCCCTCTTGTAAGGGGGGTGGCCGAGCCAAGTAACGTGCATTCACCATGATCCACATACACACCTCAACCACCCCTCTCAGCTCCTTGAGGATAAAGGGTTACCAAGTTCCCCCCCCCCTTACACCCTGCTTGAGTCACCCACAAGGTAGGCGGGCAAGGATATTCTACAATGAGCCCGACAGCCGTAGCTGGTTTACCCACACAGCTTCATCACATGGCGACTCCCCTCACAGCCGTCCACCACAGTTCACTGAGCTAGCAGGTGCGAGAAATCCCTTTGGACTGAAAAATACTCTAGACAGATATTAGAAATCCAAGAGCATATCCATATACAACTCCATTAGGAATACATGTAGCCTCCTATCAACTGCCAACTTTACATATATGATGAATACACCAATTAAAAGTTGGTATCAAGCAAAATTTTTCGCTAACGTCGAGGATGAGTTTACACCGTCAAGGTGGCTGCCGTGGTCGGGTAGTAAGGTATGCAACTTTGAATCGTCAGGAGGCCGATTTGAGACCACTCACGGTCTGAGGTTAGAAATGGCATTCACTCTGGGTATTGGTCACACTGCAAAAACAAAATCCTTTGTAGGGAGGCTCTTTCCTAACCCTTACAAGAAAATCGAGTCAGTGACATAAAGCCGGACAGTTTTGTATACCGTCTCCCAGCCTCTGCCAACTAAGCATGTGGGATGAGTACACCAGTGAAAAAGATGACCATTTTGGTGGTTTAAAGAACACCATATACTCAGGTACGAGAAAATACGTAAATAGAAATAGGTCAGCGTTAATAACGATAATAATAATAATAACAATAATAATAATAATAATAATAATAATAATAATAATAATAATAATAATAATAATAATAATAATAATAATAATAATAATAACAATAAGAAGAAGAAGAAGAAGAAGAAGAAGAAGAAGAAGAAGAAGAAGAAGAAGAAGAAGAAGAAGAAGAAGAGGAGGAGGAGGAAGTATAAGATGATCCCACAAAGAACTAATTACCCCTCCTTACTGTAGTCAAATTCAGCCTTTATAACGTCATCCTCTCTTTCAACCCCCTACCCACCCACCCTAACCTTTATCTAAGCTTTCATAATATGCAAATGGATATAGCCACCTAAAAGCTTGACGCCCGCGATAAGCCTGAAAGATGAGACTCCCTCCCAGGGGATCTTTTGGGGGAATAAAATCCTCCTCCTCCCCCACCTCCATGATCGTATGAGGTACATCTCTTGCATCCCTCTAGGTACAAAATGTATGTTTAGTATATTATCTTAGTTTACCTATTTATCTATCTATCTATCTACCTAACAATCTATCTGTCTATCTATCCCTTTATCTTCAGTGTAGCTTGGTTAAATGAAACAACGCTTATACATTAGAACAATGAATAGCGAAGTTGCTTTGTCTCTCTCAATCTACCTCTCTTATGCAGTTGTATTATACGGAACAAGGCTCTCTCTCTCTCTCTCTCTCTCTCTCTCTGTAAGTAGGTTAGAAATGACAATCTACAATATAACAGTGCAAGAAGCTTTTATGTCATAAGCTTCAAATATGAAGGGATTGAGCACTAACCCTTTGGAAGCTCAACAGATTTCAGTCATGGCTGGCACCCATGAGGTACCCAAATTCCAAACCACAGCCCCTTGAAGATAAGTGGGAATATGGATGATAGATACTGTCATCTTAGAAGACTAATGAGTACACATTTAAATCTTCCAAATCTATGAGGCTAGTGCTAATATACGGGCAAAGATGCAAAGTCCTCCTGATTTTCTGATGTTTTATCCTTTTCCCATAATTCATTACTTGCGGTTTTTGATTTCCACAGGTGGGTGAGAGTGTTGCCAGAGCCTACCACAATGTTAAAGATAGACTACGACACTTATTCACCAAATTTGGGGTTTTGGTGCAATCAGGAGCCGAATATTTTATTCTGCAAATGGAAAAATCGGCTGACAAGGTTGGTTTATATATATATATATATATATATATATATATATATATATATATATATATATATATATATATATATATATATATATATATATATATATATATATATATATATATATATATATATATATATATATATATATATATATATATATATATATATATATATATATATATATATATTCAGTTATGATTAGTAGGTTGGCCATGGCACCAGCCGCCCGTTGAAATACTACGACTGAAGGTATTACGGATTCAGCTAGGACTGGTCCAGACAGCTCCAGGTTAAGTCGTCATTCACCTTTCCTCATGCCTACATTTACCCCGTATATTTTGGCGTATTTGTTACGTATCTCTATCTCATTACATTTGACAAGTCACAAGACTCCCCATTTGTTTCTTTTTGCTCTCTTTTTCCTCATATTTGCTATATTTATGGAAGGTCCACAGCATATGGCCCCCGATACCCAGCATAGAGGGGCGCTAAGAATCTCCGGGGATCTTACTGACTCCACTACTGGCGTGAGGGTAGACACGCTTGGTGTTGGTATTGCTTCTGCCCTTAACCTTGCACCTCCTGATAGATTTGCTTCTGTCACTCTTCACTTATCTAACATTCGTGGTCTGAACTCTAATCTTTCATCTGTGGAACAACACTTGGGTATTTTCCTCCCTAAACTCCTCCTCCTATCTGAAACCCAGCTGTCTAGCCATGCTTCCACTTACCCATTTAAAATCTCTCACTATAGCCTGTATTCTCCTTTTCATTCCAAAGGTGGGGTCTGCGCCTAATGTAACACGAACACTCCTATTGCAAGGCTCATTTACCTTGAAACTCCTGACTTTGATGTTCTCTGGCTGAAAATCTATCTCTCCACTACTACTATATTCCTTTGCTTCTGCTACTGTTCTCCAAACTCCACTGACTTTGTGTCTTTCTTTGAATATCTGTCCTCTTGCCATGAGTCCTTGTTATCTTCTCACCCAAATATTGAAGTTCTCTATATTGGAGACTTCATTGTTCACCACAGTGAGTGGCTTAATTTTTCTCACACTGATGTGGGAGGAAAAAAGGCCATTGCTTTCTTTATTACTCACGATCTGGAGCAGATTATCAAACATCCTACTTGTGTTCCTGAACAACAAAAACGTGCAGCCAACACTCTTGACCTATTTCTTACTTCTAACCCTTCTAACTACTCATATGTTGTGCTTTCCCCTCTTGGTAAATCTGACCAATCTGTAATCTAAATCTTTTCTTTTTTTTTGCTCCTCCACCATCAATTCCTCCTACTCAGTGCCGCCTTTGACACTCTGAGTGCACCCAACGCGAATATTTGCGCAACTTCCTCTTTGACTTCGCGTGGGATGACTACTGCTTTTGGTCCTGCAATCCTCATCAGGTACCCCCAAAAATTACAGAGATCATGATATCGTATAGAGGCGTTCATCCCTCCTCTATGAACACTTTGAAAAAACTTTTTCTTCCCCTAATCCTAGGTTTGAAAGTGCTTGCCTCAAGGCTATTCAGGCCAGAGATCGGGTACAAATAATGTACCAAGCGTCTCCTTTTGTTTTAACTCGCTCTGCTTTTATTGTAGCTAGGAATCACTGTGCTGCTCAGATCTGAAGGTCTAAAGCTTTCCTTTTGAGAAGGAAAGCTGATGACCTTAACTCCTCTCCCACTGATAAATGTATCTGGTTCTGAGCCAAAGACCTCTCCAAATAGTTCTGTAACTCAAGCTTTCCCCTGATGCTTCTACAGCCTGGTCTCCAACTGACAAAGCCAATCTTTCTTTTTCTCGCTTTTCTGCTAACTCTTCCATAAATGATTCCAGCACACTTATCCCTCAATCTTTACCCCTCTCTAGCCCTATAACCTCCTTTATCTTTTCTTCACGCAAAGTTCATAAGGGTTATCACTCCTAAAGACGAGCAATGCATACAGTCCTGATTGTATCCCTACATGGTTCCTTAAGGAGGTTGCAGATGAACTGGCTACCGTGTTTTGCCGTCTTTTTCACCTCATTCTCTCAACCAGTATCTATCCTTCATCTTGGAAGCATGCTCTAATGCAACCTGTTCCTAAGAAGGGTGACCACTCTATTCCTTCAAAATAAGTTTAAGTTTTTGAAACTTTGCTCAATGATCACTTCTTGATACGTTTTGAATCTAACTCACTTATCTCCGATCACCAGTAGGGTTTCCGCAAGGCAAGATACACTAGTGACCTCCTGTCCTATCTTACTCATGTATGGTCATCTTCTTAGAGGAACTATGGGGAATCCTTTGTCATTACCCTTGATATCTCTAAGGTTTTTTACAGAGTCTGGCACTGCTCGCACATCTGGGCTGCTTCTGCATATACTTATCTCCTTGATAGGGTTGAATCTATGGCATTCAGACTCATTAATGACTCTCCTCTTACTTCTAATCTGGGTTCTCTTTCTCATTGCCATAAGGTATCATCTCTTTCTCTTTTCTATCATTACTGCATCCATCGCTGCTCTGCTGAGTTGGCTAGTTGCATCCCTCCCCACTGCCAAGGCCGTGTAAGATTCGGCAAGCAGCCTCATCTCACAGGTACTGTGTGGGGATTTGTAGCTCGTGGATTGGTCGGTGCAGAAACTGCTTCTTTCCATCTACCTCAAGACTTTGGAACTCTCTTCCTCCTTCGGTCTTACCTAATTCTTATATCTTCCTTCGAAAAATGGATCTATCGTCATCTCAGGGTCTAATCCTGCCATATCTCTAAGTCTTCAGTATACTTCAACTATTCTTACAGCCTGTCCTTTTCCTTTGTGTATCATTACCTCATCACTGCCTTGCTCTTAACCTTTTCTTTTCCTTCGTCTTAATGTTTTCTTCGTGTGCGAGCCTTTGTTGATGAGGGTAATTTTCTTGCCAGTCCCCGTGTCACACTCATAAAAAAGTTGCAAGTATTTAATTTTCTCGTTTTTAATTCCTTATCTTTTTATCAACCTATTCTACTTATTTCCTTTGTTGTTTTTGTTGACTGAATATTCATTTAAATTCTATATATATTCATTAAATATTTAGTTAATGTTCTTTTTTTAATCAATGTCATTATTTCTCTCTGTAGCTACTAGGTCATTTAGCCATTATATATTTATTCATTAATTCATTTATTCACTGTAGGTTCGTCAGGCGGAGATTCTAGATAAGCTGCAGAGGAAATTGGAAGAGGGTAGTGAGCAAGTAACATCATTCTTCACACTACTTGGACACAAGGTAGGAAGACTATTGGTAATTTTTTGTTAGTCCTTTTCTTCCCATATCTACTTATACATATATGCACCTTTATCTATTTTGTAATATAAATATATATACACACACACGCACACACACACACACACACACACACACACACACACACACACACACACACATATATATATATATATATATATATATATATATATATATATATATATATATATATATATATATATATATATTTGTAAAAGGTTGAAACAAAACTAACATAAAATATTATTGAGGGTTGATGAAAAGTACTTTTCAACATATTTAAACCCTAAATAAACTCTTTGATATACTGGATAGCCCCAGAAAGTCCTTACAAAGCACAACGCCTTAACACGCCTTGGAAAGATAAATAGCATCGTAAAAAAATTATAATGTTAGATTACATTTTACACATACTGGAAGTTAGATTATAAACTTATAAAATAAAAGTTGGATAACCCCAAAAATACCTTGAAAAGTTAAGAACTTTATTACACACCTTGTAAAGTTAGATCTAAATATTACTACAACAACATGATGTCATCGTGTGTATTGATAGATAATCCCCAAGAAACACCTTGTAAAAGTTACTTAACCTCACTAAAGGTCCTGT
Source organism: Halocaridina rubra (assembly GCA_037179515.1). Taxonomy (NCBI): domain Eukaryota; kingdom Metazoa; phylum Arthropoda; class Malacostraca; order Decapoda; family Atyidae; genus Halocaridina; species Halocaridina rubra. The sequence continues at coordinate 265,827 of JAXCGZ010001896.1, forward strand.
GATATTAACTTTTACCTAACTGCACACTTTGCAAGGTTAAATAACCCCCATAAAAGTTTGTATAGTTTAAAACCTCATAAACATATAAGAAAATTAGGTTAACCTTGCAAAATAAAAACACTTGTAAAGTCAGATAAGCCAATAAAATACATTGTGAAATTAGACTCTCACCCAACCAACCTTGTAAGCCCCCTTGTTAGGGGATGGTTGAGTCAAAGCACACCCTAATTCAGCAGAAAATCAATCTACGCCAGCTATCTTTCTTAGCGCTATGTGGATAAAGGGTCACCATAGTTACTCCCAACCATACTGTTTAGGTCATCAGCAGCGTAAACGGGCAAATATCTTCTGTGTAGGGCCCGACAGCGGAAGTGAGGTTACCCTCTTCGCTTCATCTAAGTATTCAAAGAATAATACTTTAAAGAAAACTGTTTTATTGCTGATAAGCAAGTATGGGAGACAGGAGACGGCTACGGCTGAAACGGCTACGGCTGAAACCTTTTAACCCCGTTGCATACCATCTAAAATGGGTGGAAATGACAAGCGGAGAAGTTCAGCAGAGTTAGAGGTATAAAGATGGGAGTAGACCCCACTGCTAAGTATAGGAACTGATACTGGAAGTAAATAAAAACAATACAGAAAAATTCATATTGATGCTTTATGAATTCTTTACAGCTGAGGACACATTAATTAATTTTGGAATATTTCACGCACCTGTGAACTCAATGTGTGTGCGGGTATGTATGTATGTATGTATGTGTGTGTGTTCGTGGATGAGTATTTAGCTGGGAGTTATGAAAGGGAAGAACATTATTTTTGGTCTCCCATCTCCCAATGGTATTGTGGCTCCCCGTCGCTAATCATACAAAGCAAGTCTGCAGGTTCACACACACACACAAACACACGAGAACAATGGTAGAGAACTTCTGGAAGTCCTATATAATCTGCAGGAGTGGTCAGAAAAGAGACTAATGAAATTCAATACTTCAGTATGTAAGGTAATGAGAATGGGTACAAGTGCAAGAAGGCCTAAGCTTGGATACTCAATAGCACGAGCAGAACTTCAGTAGACTGAATATGTGAGAGACTTCTAGGAGTAAACATATTAGTAGACTTGTCTCCGAAAATGCATAAAAATGGCATAGTAAGGACTGCATGTGCTTTCTTAGAAAATGTAAGGGTAGCCTTCAGATACATGGACAAGGAATTGTTCAGAAATATTTATGTAACTTATGTGAGGCCAAAGCTTGAATACGCAGCCCCCTTTTGGAATCCACATTTGAAAAAGCATATAAAAAGTTGGAAAATTATCAATAACATGCTAAGAAACTGGTGCCAAAAATACGCAGTCTCATTTATGGGGAGAGGCTGAGGGAATTAGACATACCATCACTCGAAGCTAAAAGAATAAGGGGATATGGTAACAGTTTTTAAATTCCTTCATGGTTTTGACGGAGTAGATAGAGATCCATATTTTGATATGGCTGACTCTAGAACTAGAGATCAAAGTTTGAAGCTTCTTAGCAAAACTTCTTTACAGGATGTAAAGAAGTACTTTTTTTTAGCGTAAGAATAGTTGATAATTGGAATTCGCTAAGTGAGGAGGTAGTTAATGCTAACTCAATTCATAGCTTTAAGAACAAATATGATAAGTATCCTTGAGAATAAAAATGGAACCCACCAAGAGACAGGGAGTTGCAACATAGGACACTTTCCCGAAAGCATAATTAGGTAATTACACACATACATACACAAGCACACACCTCCATTTGAACATTCACTAATATTACTAAAGTAGCAATGCGTGAGTGTGTATGTGTGATTACCTAATTGTGTTTACGGGAAAGAGCCCAAAGCTCGTATCTTCCCGTCTCCTGATCGGTTCCATTTTAGACTTAGTGATACTTATCATACCTGTCCTTAAAACTATGGATTGAGATAGCATTAACTACCTCCTCGCTTAGCCAATTCCAATTATCAACTACTCTTACACTGAAAAAGTATTTCCTTACATCCTGCGAAGAAGTTTTCTTACGAAGCTTCAAACTATGACCTCTAGTTCTAGAGCCAGCCATATCAAAATATCGATCCCTATCCACTCTATCATAACCATGAAGGAATTTAAAGACTGTCACCATATCCCCCCTCACTCTTCTAGCTTCGAGTGATGGTAAGTCTAATTCCCTCAGCCTCTCATCATAACTGAGATTGCGTATTTCTGGCACCAGTTTCGTGGCATGTCTTTAAACTTTTTCAAGCTTAGCTATGTGCTTTTTCAAGTGCGGATTCCAAAAGGGGGCTGCATATTCGAGTTTTGGCCTCACATAGGTTACATAAATATTTCTGAACATTTCCTTGTCCATGTGCCTGAAGGCTACCCTTACATTTGATAAGAATGCATATGCTGCCCTTACTATGCCATTTATATGTATTTCTGGAGACAAATCTGCCAGTATGTTTACTCCTAGATCTCTCTCATTTTCTGTCTCTTGAAGTTGTACTCCAGCCACCGAGTAGTCAAGCTTGGGCCTTCTTGCACTTGTACCCATTCTCATTACCTTACATTTTGAAGTATTGAATTTCATTAGCCACTTTTCTGACCACTCATGCAGATTATTTAGATCCTCCTGAAGTTCTCTACCATTGTTCTCGTTTTTTACTTTCTTCACAATCTTTGCATCATCTGCAAACATATTCATGAATGAATTTACAGACTCTGGTAGGTCATTTACATATACAAGGAACAAAAGTGGCCCTAAAACTGAACCCTGTGGAACTCCACTACTAACTCTTCTCCATTCACACACTGAGTGTCTTACTCTAACCCTCTGTTCCCTTCCTTCTAAGTAAGTTTTTATCCATTCCAAAACATTTCCACCTATTCTAGCCATTGATTGCAGCTTCCTAATAAGTCTCCCATGTGGAACAGTGTCAAACGCTTTCTGGAATCTAGGAATATGCAATCTGCCCAGCCCTCTCTTTCCTGTAAGATTTGGCTTACCTCATCATAAAATTCTAATAAGTTTGTTACTGTTGATCTACCTTCTCTGAAGCCATGTTGCCTCACTGACAAAAAGTTGAAGGATTCCAAGAGAAGAGAGATATGTTTCCTTAGTAGTTTCTCCATAACTTTGCAAACTATGCTGGTCAAGGAAACTGGTCTATAGTTCAGAGCCGTATCCCTCCTTCCCTTTTTGAAGATAGGTATCACATTTGCTTGTTTCCAGCATCTTGGAATCTCCCCCGACTCCAGTGTGTGTGTATATGTGTGTGTGTGTGTGTGTGTGTGTGTGTGTGTGTGTGTGTGTGTGTGAGAGAGAGAGAGAGAGAGAGAGAGAGAGAGAGAGAGAGAGAGAGAGAGAGAGAGAGAGAGAGAGAGAGAGAGAGAGAGAGTCTGGAAAAGTTGCAATAAAGATGATTAAAAATGATGGAATGAATACATATGAGCCCTGGTACAAACAACCAAACTGTGGCACACACGCACACACTCACACAATACACACACACACACACACACACACACGCACGCACACACTCTCTCTCTCTCACACACACACACACACACACACACACACATATATATTATATATATATATATATATATATATATATATATATATATATATATATATATATATATATATATATATATATATATATATATATATTATGCTAGTTCTCCTTAGAATAGGATTTTTGTGACTTTAACAAGAGACAAATTTATATCTCTGGATTTGTTATCTTATTTCTTAATCGTTTTATATCATCCTCTGCAGCTCGTCATAGAAAGCATTGCTGCAGAGGTTATCTCGCAAGGAAATCATCCTGCAAGATGTTTGTAAAGTGATACAATCACAGAAAACGTGGAAAGCAACAATTTCCAAAATCACAAATCCAGCAAGGAGGATTTTTATACAAATTGCATTTGTTCACGAAATGCGTGTGGACATTATCATGCTGATTTGATTTAGAATAGGATTTTGTGATTATGTTTTTTTTTCTTGGGTTTGGTATTCTATTTCTTAATCTCCAAGCTGAATATGTGATTTTGAAAAATTGTTGCTTTCCTCTTTTTCTGTGCTTGTATCCTTTAAAAGCATCTTCTAAGTTGAATTTTCTTGTGAGATAATCTCTGCAACGATGCTTTTCAATGTGCAGACGAACTGCAGAGGATGATACAAACAGATTAAAAACAAGGATAACTAACCCAAAGACATAATTCTGTCTCCGTTAAAGTTACAAAATCCCATTCTAAGAACTAGCATGATAAATTTACGCGCTATTCGTGAACAAATGTTATTTGCATAAGAAGTCTCCATGCTGGATTTGTGATTTTGAAATTTGCGACGGTTTTCCTCTTTTTCTGTGTTTGGTAGCACTTTACAAAAATCTTGTAGGATGAACTTTTGCGAGATAACCTCTGCAACGATGCTTTCTGAGACGAACCGCAGAGAATGATAAAAAGGAAAGATTAAGAAATAAAAGTCAGAGACATAATCTTGTCTCCTGTTAAAATCACAAAATCCTATTCTAAGGAGAAACAGCATGATAAAGTTCACGCCCATTTCGTGAGCAAATATTATATATATATATATATATATATATATATATATATATATATATATATATATATATATATATATATATATATATATATATATATATTACATGCAAGCAAAAGGAGGGTCTTTTTTGCATTAAACGAAGCACGAAAATAGTGGAGAGAATTCCACCAAAAACCCCACACAACTAATTGTGTACTTGCTAGGCCAGCTGTGTTTTCAAGGACTATATACTATATGAAGGATGCCACTACCTTCTCCTTCCAATCTGGAAGTATCTCTAAAACAATAGGTGATGAAGTATTCTTGAAAGTTGAACTCAGTACCTTTTGGGCAACAGCCAGGCCCTATACCGACAGAGCTACTGAAGGGTGATTAGAAATAAAAAGTATTAATTTATTTTATATTTAATAGATTTCAAATTGGAGAGAGTCCCATGGGCAGGAAAATGTGGATACTGGTCTCATCACGGACTCAGCTGAACAAGGAAGTGAGTCCAATGGGGAGGAAATAATTGAGTCCAGCCAAGCAGGTGATCGTCCCATACCAGATCTATTCCAGGTAAGGCCTCTAGGAGCATCATTAGACAGTCTTTTCTTAGTTCAGGTTGAATTTTAATGTCTACTTGAATTAATCACAAATTTTGTGTATGTTTTCTATTTGATCCCCACTGTCTGAGGTTAGAAAAGGGCATTCATTCAGGGTAGAAATCACATCAAAGTCCTTCTCAAGAAGGCCCCATCCTGGTCCTTAGTAGAAAAGGAAGTCTGTGATGTAAAACCGATCACATAATCTATTTTTCCATTTATTTTTCTTTTTTTTTCTTTTTTATGAGTGAGGGATCAGGACGGGAAGAGAAAATTGCGCTCATCGGGCCTGGGCACGATGAAAACATAAACCAAAGAGAAACAGACGGGAAGTGTTGTGACTTGTCAGATATGAAGAAATGTGTAAATAATATCCAAGAATATTCGGTGATGATGTAGGCGTAGGAAAAGAACCGTAACTGAAGGAAGACTTAACATTGAGCTGTCCTGGACAGTCCTATTTAAGTCTAATACACCTTCAGTTGTAGTATCGAAACGACCGGCTGGTGCCATGTGCGTAGCAAGATTTTAAATATATATATAAATATATATATATATATATATATATATATATATATATATATATATATATATATATATATATATATATATATATATATATATATTTAATTTATTTTTTTTGTCATCATTGAAGTATACAGCTGTAGATGGTTTGCTCCGGTTTTACGTCACGGACTCTCTTTTCTACTAAGGGCTAGGACGGTTGCCTTCTTGCGAAGGACTTGTTTTGACATATGTATTCGTTACCCTGAGTGCATGCCTTTACTAACCTCGGACCGTGACGGGGCGCGAACCCTCGACCTGACGCCTCAAAGTCGCGGACGCTACCGCTTGAGCCACGGTGACTACAAGTGTATAAATGTAGATGCCAGGACTCAATCAAAATATAATATATGCAATACAAACTAAATTTAAACACTTAAATCACAGAAAAATAAGAAAGAAAAACACTGGTTTCAAAGCTTCAAGTTACATTTTCTTTTAGTATATGTACTTACAATTTCACTTTATAATTTATTTTATATACAAAGGAGTATTGCTTAGAATTTCTATTGAAGTATTTGCAATTTTATTTTTTACATCCGACAGCTGCAGAACGAGATAATGAAATGCCTTTTCACCATTAACTACACACACATAAAGTAGTGAAGTCACTGAACTGAAAGTTGACACCATTAGCTATGAGAGATCTATAGTGAAAATTTATCCCCACTCGCTCTGTCTTTCGTGAGGACAAAAATGTCCGCTCCTCAGGTCTATTGCATTAAATATAAAAGAAAACAAGCAAGACAGATTTATGTAACATAACAAAAATCTAGTCAAAGATACATAACGAATTCCCAAAGTATCAATATCATAATCATTATATCTTTTCACGTTATCTCCAGGACAAGGAAGTGACTGAGAAACTTCATCAAATGGTGAATGCAGGATTGATCACCCAAAGCGACTTGGATCTTCTAGTCCAACAGCAGAGTCAACAAGACCACAGTCAGAACCTAATCCAAATACAAAGCGACAGCGACAGGAAGAGATCATTGAGAGCTTTAATTGATGCTCTAAAGGATCACTAGGATCTCAAAGAATTTGTTTCATTCAGAATCTAGTTCATGGAGACCCTTGGATGCTGCCATGAAAATATTATTCTTCAAGAAGCCTTAGTAACTGAATTTAAAACTTATAATCTTTTTAGTAATATTCTACTTCCAGAATTTAATGGGGGCTCTTTTAATTGATGCTCTAAAGGATCACTAGGATCTCAAAGCCTTTGATTCATTCAGAATCTAGTTCATGGAGACCCTTGGAAGCTGCCATGAAAATATTATTCTTCAAGAAGCCTTAGTAACTGCATTTAGAACCTATAATCTTTTTATTAATATTCTACTTTCAGAATTTAATGTGTTGTTTATAAACATCTTTTACAATTTAGTTTAATGATCCATTTTCAAAGAACTTTTCAGTGGTTTAGCAGTAAAATAATTTAGAAAACTAAAAGATTGCTTTTCTATTCCCTTGAAAACTTGGCCGGTTCAGTAGACATCTACCTCTTGAGACATTCCAGGTTAACTGTCTGGAAAGAACTAGACTGAGTCATGATATAGTTACTGGGAAACTCTGGATGTTCTGAGCTTTCCTGTATATAGAGTTCATGCAGACTCTTAGATGATTTACAAGACATCTGATTCCCGGGAATTTCTAGTTTTTCCAAATCTATCCGCTTGTGAGAAAACGCTTAGCTGGGTCCAAATCCAGTCACTGGAATATTATGGTTAGATTAATAAAAGTCTGCCCAAAGTGATTAGCTTGTGTGAATAACTTATATCCTGAGAAAATTTTCATTCTTATATTCAAATACACTTCCTAGGATTCTTTTGTTGGTTTAGAAAAAAAAAATTATTGGCACCTTTAGTTGTCTATCTAAATTTCGACATCCTAAAACCCCTTACCTGATTCAAAAGAAACATAGTTTCAAGGGAGTCTTCAAAAGCCCCAACAGAGATCTAGTACATAGAAACCATTTTGTTGTGTCAGGAAATATCTAACTTCAGAGATAGTTTATTTGTTTAATTTAAAGTTTACTATCCAGATATTTTGTTCTTAAAGAGGAAATCTCTTCTCTCTGGAAGAAAGTGGATGTTTTATTAAAAATCTATTTCCAGGAACTCTTTAAAAGTTACACTAGTATTCTACTTTCAGGGTAAACACAAATATTAGAAATAAAAATTTAATTTAATGTAAAGTCGTTTCATTAAAAATCATACAATTGGGGAGCTTTAACTACTATATTTGAATTCTTCTTCGAGGTTCCATCAAGCTGGTTCACAGTAAATCTGTTACAAGGACGCCTTTATTAATGTCAACAGGTAATTCACTTCACTGGATACCTTGGCCCGATTTCTTAAACAGTGTAAACCTAGGATACCATATTGTTAGTTAGCTAGACACACAAATGGATTTCATAAACGCATCCGACGCGGTTCTGTGTATGGCTAGGATCCCACATGGGATCCTAGCCATACACAGAACTGCGTCAGATGCGTTTATGAAATCCATTTGTGTGTGTCTAGCTAACTAACAATATGGTATCCTAGGTTTACACTGTTTAAGAAATCGGGCCCTTGTCACGTAAAAATCTACTTTTTGTTAACCTTTTAATGTTAAGGAAAAAACTATTTTCTTAAAACTTTTCATTTCTTTTATAAAGTTCTACTTCCTCTTTACCTTCTAGTATTATCATATACTGACATAAGTAACTAGAGAGAACGATGCAGTTTCCTAGTACAAACTAGATAAGCGAAAAATGGAATTAATGAAATTATAGCACCAATATACACCCTACCTATTTTCAGTATTATGAAGTTAAATGGTGAACAGTTTTGGTCGGATTTGTTTCAATTACTCAAAATATGAGTCGTAGAGGAAAATATAATGCAAGTAATATAAACACTGAAGTCTCGGAGTTCATATATATATATATATATATATATATATATATATATATATATATATATATATATATATATATATATATATATATATATATAATATATATATATATATATATATATATATATATATATATATATATATATATATATATATATATATATATATATATATATATATATATATATATATAGAATATGCATTTAGGATACAGTAAATTGAGGGTGTTTAGATAAAAACTTACCGGCCACTTCTAACAATAAAACATTCATTATTGTCGACAATAATACTTCCGCCACAATTATACAAGAAGATGATCTTCTGAAAATAATCAATGAGGTATAATACCAAACCTGCTCCAGTACTAGACCTTCCTAAGCCTCTCTAGATCCTGAATTGTCACCTATAGGAACCTCAGCTTCCGCGGGGAGCACAATTGTCATGGGGCCTGACCCTAGAGTTTTATTTAGGTGATCCTCAAGACTTCTTTTAAATCAGCTCAACTACCCCTGTTGATGGAGGCAGTAGTCTCCAAAAGTCTAAGAAACAATTTACTGTACCCTAAATACATATTGTATATACTTTTTCCTTTTTGGGGTTTTATTGGACAACCTTCATTTATAGTCCACGTTATTGTGGTTATTTTTTATGAGTAATAATAATAATAATAATAATAATAATAATAATAATAATAATAATAATAATAATAATAATAATAATAATAATGAATATAAAAAATGAAGTAAATAAATAAATCCAGTAAAGATAAATTACTAGAAAAGCAGCAGAATGCAAAAGTAATAAAATAACGTATAAAGTAACTGTTAAAACATATTACCCCATAATGACACTTATTAATAATAAGTATTAACAGAAAAACTTCGAAATATGACTCCAGAAAAAAAAACAAGTTGTAATGGGTTAGAATAACACCAGCAAGGCCTTGTAGAGGTTAGATTACGTCAGAAAAAATACTTGTAACAGCTAGATAACAACAGATAATACTTTGTTGTGGTTAAATAAGTTAAGTAACACCATGTATATGTAAAATAACATCAGCATATCTTGAAAAGGTTAAAATAACGTCAGAAAATACCTTGTTAAAAAAAAAAAAAAAAATATATATATATATATATATATATATATATATATATATATATATATATATATATATATATATATATATATATATATATATATATATATATATATATATATATACCCATAAAACACCCTGAAAAGCTGAATTAACCCCAGGCTGTTTTTATTGAAGATTAATTATTGCATACAAATATCTTGTGAATTGTTGCTACTAATAAAAAATTCTCGTTGTTAAATAATAATATTAAAAAAAAATTCTTCCATGCGATAATTATTCCATCCGTGAAAAAAAAGACCCTGTAATAAAAAATAAAAAAACTACGAAACGAGATCATTTTTACTATATGCATTATTCATTTATTTATATATTATCTATTTTTCTTGTATACTTAGAAAATAAAGACTGTCGCCATTTGATATATTTAAAATGAACGCTTATACACACACTACTTTACATGTACTTCTGCATTAAATTAATTATCTAAATGACTTCTGGGAAAATCAAAATAATGAGCGATGCATACAAGATTTTATAAGTAAATATGTTGTCTGAGTAAGCGCGAGTGGGTGTTGGAGAGTGAGTATGAATAAGCATGACGTATGTATATGTATCATATGTTTACTTAATAATATACGCTCGTGCACGCTCATAAAATTACATTAAACGAGTGACTAACATCTGAAAAAATACATACGTAAGAACCATGGAATAACTATCTATTCTATCTATTTTGGCTGTTTCCCCCTTTAATTGGGGGGTAGCCGACATAAAAAAAGAAAACAATAAGGGGATTACTTAGCTCTATGGGCAATGACAAGGGAGCTAGCGACCATTCAGATGGCACTGCTGGAGTGCATGCAGTAACACGTGAATAAAAAACAAGGAACCATAAAGCAAGAAGTGTTTACCCGTATAAACAAAACCACAACCCATCCACATGCACTCAATTATTGTGTAACTCTATATAACTTCCTCATCGACATTCATAAGCAAATAAATATGAGCAAATGACAGCTGAAAGGTAACAAGAGTCGAGTGCATATGCACCCAGTGGTTTTAGGCCGCTGCAACCTCGGTTCATACAGTAAACACTTCAATTCGGATCTGAGAAGACAACACTTAAAGAGATATTCTTCTTCTTCTCAGAACAAGGTAGGACGCCAGCTTCTTACTTTTCTTGAATATATTTTCATAACTCAGTCTCAGTGTCTGTATAATAAGTAAAAAATAGAGAAATTTTCTACATCTCAATTAATATCTACTTAACATTATTTTTTTACACGCGTTTTGTGGTTTTATAAAGAGGGAGAGGAGAAATTCTGACTGTGTACATATATCTAATATTAAAATCACGTCGACGTACAGTTACTAATAGCATAAAGAGTTTAAGTATTTTAATTCACAACCTGTGTGTGTGCGTGTATATATATGTATATATATATATATATATATATATATATATATATATATATATATATATATATATATATATATATATATATATAGTATATATATATATATATATATATATATATATATATATATATATGCGACAGAGAGAGAGAGAGAGAGAGAGAGAGAGAGAGAGAGAGAGAGAGAGAGAGAGAGAGAGAGAGAGAGAGAGAGAGAGAAAACCATACCGTTCAAAGATACTTCATACTATAACCAATCACATAGTTAAGAATAAAGAACTGTTTTTACTCACAATAACTGCATCTCTAAATATCAACAAATGACAGTCAAAGCACGCATATACTGAACTGTTATTATATTCCCACAAATAAGACAATAAATAGTCATTTACGAGTATATAGGGATAGCACTTACTACTTGTACTGTAAAAAGAAAGTAAAATTTAGGAAATTTGAGCACTCTGATATATATCACTGAATGAAGTGATCATATATATATATATATATATATATATATATATATATATATATATATATATATATATATATATATATATATATATATATATATGATAGATAGATAGACAGAGAGATAGATAGATAGATAATAATCTTGACATATTTTAATTCGTGAATACACGCATGTGAAGATGAGGTAGGGGGGGAGGGTAGATATTTCATGTTTTATTTATTTATATACAAGAGTCATACTCCCCCTTATAAGGGTGGCTGAGCCAAAGCAAAATACCCTGACTCTTTGCAGGGAGAAAATACAAAGGAGGAGATTCCCAATCCCTCACTCCGCCCCATTTAATCGGCCTTTCCGACAATCAGGGGAACACGGGGGCGATATTGGTATAACAGAGGCAACGTAGCAATGATATTTGTGCCAAAAATGGAAGAAAAAAAAGATACTTAAAAATATGTGCCACTCCTTTTGATAATCTAAATATGAATGTATATAATATTTGGTACATCTCTAAATTAATCTATGCTTGAAAATAAGCTTGCCTGTGCAAATACCAACAATATAATACATGTACAATGGCCACAATCTCCTTTGTTAGGAGAGTGGCCGAGTCAAAGTACACACATTCACCAGGATTATACAGACCTCGATCACTCTTCCCAATAGAATTCCGAAAATATTTGCATATAATATTAATAGTACAGAAAATATATCAATTTAATTTCTGGCCCATTCTATAGATGTTTATCGACTCTGTAGTAAGTATGCCTAGTGATATATTTATAAAACATGTATTACTACTCAGACCAGTGTCTCTGTGTGTATATAAGCTAAATTCATGCATCTTATAGTAAGTGAAGACCAGCAGGCCTGCGCCAGGAACCAACAATAGTCTTTCCCTACTTTTTTTTTATGAGTGTGACACCGGGACAGGCAAAAACTGCCTGCATCAATAAAGGCTTGGGCTCGAGAAAATACCAAGACGAAGGAAAAGAAAAAAGTTAAGGACAAGGCAAAGATGAAGTATTTGACTCCCCTGTAGATTTTCTTCATAATATATATTAATATCCTCTCCATCCACAAATGCATTGCTAACCTGACCTACGCATCTCTGAACGCGCAATCATTTTTTTTTTAATGATTGTGACACCAGGACGGACTAAAAAAAAATAAAAAAAATTCTACCCTCATCGAGCCTGGGCACGAAGAAAACATAGAGAGAAACAGAGATGGGGAGTGTATTGTGATTTGTCAGATGTGAAGGGATATATATGTGTAATGAATATCCAAGAATATTCGGTGTTGATGTAGGCATAGAAAAAGGCAGTTCAGAACCAGGAATCCAAGAATATTTATATCTTCTTTATCTACTTTTCCAAACAGAATTTGCTATGAAGACTCTGATTATTCTCTGTCTGCTGGCGTTAATCGTGGTCCAATTGACCGGAGGGAAATCGTTACAGACAGAGAGAACTAATAATTATTCACAACATCTCTCAGCTCTTCAAAACGAGAATTATTCGTATGATTATGATGAAGCATTACCCAGGTAATTATACTAATTAATTTCTCACTAATTACACATTTATTACTAATTATCATGAATGTATTACTAATTAGTATGTCTTACTGCAAATCCAGTTAAACACCTATAATACATATACATATAATAATCATTAAGATTCATGGTCTCAAGATTATACTAAAAATGGAACAATATTCAAATTTTCGCCCACCAACGGGCCTCATTATAAGGTCCTGATGATGGCATGTGGAGGACGATATTCTAGCGCTTATGTTCTATGATTCTTATTTAAACCTTTGGACCAAACTGTATATTCAAATACTACAGAAACATATACCAGCTTCTTGGCAGGATTCAAGCCCACTACCCTTGGGCATGCCATATACTAATGTGCTGATGTAGATGTTGTTGGTGCCTGCTATATGTTACATAAGGAAAATAAAATATAAAGACCAACCATGGGTGAAACGGCAAAGCTAACATATAACAGAGAGCAAAATATTCAGAAGTTCAGTTTCCTTTTAAGCAATTAAGTGTTTTTTATTCAGCACCAACGGGCGTGGTGACCTTTCGCCAAACTACGATAGCCTGGCTCCTGAGGGAGGTAAAACTCCAGAAGGCAGAAAATCAAGAAGATCCCATGAAGTCTTAGATGACGAAGATAACTATGACTACACTTACGGAGATCCAGAAGTGGATTACAATTACAACGACACACAAGGAAGGTAATAATAATTTAATACATGAGTAAATTAATGAATTAATTAAATACACAAACAAATAAATAAATAAATTTAATAAATAAATAAATAAATCTGTACTGCTTTCCAAGTTACTTTTTTTTCATTACTTAGGACGCCCTATCCTACTAATAGCCAAAGTTTGACCACAGCTGTGACAAAGTAAAAAGAAAGTCTTTTTTTACGATGCTTTCTAATTAGTTTCTGAAGAGACCATATCCCGTTGAAAGCCAACTCTCAGACCACAACTGTAGCAAAAGAAATTGAGGTAGAAGTGTTCATCATGCAATATCTTTCTTCATCCCCGACATCAGTTTAAGTACCTTGAAAAGTTTGATAGTTTGATAGCTACAGTTGGAAAGCATTGCCTGTCATTAGTTGGAGTACCTCGAGCAGTTTGATTGTTTGAGTTGGAGGGGACTGGCTTCATGAAGTGATAAATTCAACTTCTTAATCAAACTACTGATAGTGACGTAAAGTATTCGACCTTTCAAAATCAAAGGCCCGATTTCTTAAACAGTGTAAACCTAGGATACCATATTGTTAGTTAGCTAGACACACACAAATGGATTTCATAAACGCATCTGATCCGGTTCTGTGTATGGCTAGGATCCCATGAGGGATCCTAGCCATACACAGCTGTTATGAAATCCATTTGTGTGTGTCTAGATAACTAACAATATGGTATCCTAGGTTTACACTGTTTAAGAAAATCAGTCCAAAGACAGGGACTGTCAGTGGTGTCATATTAATACAGCTGTTGGGACAGGAGCCCAAATTTTTTTCTTGAATTTTGTTTATTCAGTGGCGGTACTGTCAAACTTGAAGCTTCTTTGTTCATATTCATGGATAATATTTTAAAACTCTACTAACTCTACTTTCTCTGCTCTTCTTCAGAAACAGAAAATATTCATTCACTTACAATTCAAAAACTTTGGCGTCTCAGTTCATTTTTATATGAAATGCTTCCAAGAGAAATTATTTCAGAAAAGTCTGGCTTTATTAATCTCTGCTTTCAAATACTTCGACATCTATGTTCATCTTAAGAGATAACACCCCTTAGGAAAAAATATTTCGAATAATTTGGCTTTATGCTCATCTTGAAGAAAAATATTTCTTATGCCAAAACTCTTAGGCACGATTTCTTAAATAGTGTAAACCTAGGATACCATATTGTTAGTTACGCCAAAACACTTAGGCCCGATTTCTTAAACAGTGTAAACCTAGGATACCATATTGTTAGTGAGCTAGACAGGCACAAATGGATTTCATAAAACGCATCTGACGCGGTTCTGCGTATGGCTAACATCCCGTATACACAGAACCGCGTCAGATGCGTCTATGAAATCCATTTGTGTGTGTCTAGCTAACTAACAATATGGTATCCTAGGTTTACATTGTTTATGAAATCGGACCTTAAACTATGTTTTATTTACTCATTTCAAGAGAAAATTTTTCTTTAGATAAAATATTTCAAAATCTCCGACTTCATTGCTCAACAAAAGCAAAATATTTCATAATATATCATATAAAAATATCAACTTCAAACTTCATCTAAGCAAAACATATAAAAAACTGACTCATCATATGAAAAAAAATTCTTAAAAAACATATTGGTTTCTACGTTCATCTGAATAAAAAAAAAAAATTCTTAAGACAAATGCTTAAAAAAAAAAAAAAAAAAGCTTTTCAAGTTCATCTTAAGAGCTAAAATGCCAAAGTCTTGGTTTCTTTGCTCATCTATTGAGGAAATATTAAAAAAAAAATAAAAATAAATAAATAAAATTGCTTCCTTTTCATCTCCAGGGAAAATATTTGACTTTTTCCTTCAAATATTTTAGCTTCATTGACCAACTTAAAAAAGTTCACAATTAAAATTTCCGAAAAGGTGAACATAAAGTTTCTGTATAAATATATAAATGGAATAAAGAAGAATACATTGACAACATTTTGTGAGGATATCACGTGACAAAGCAATGAGATATCTTTTTATGGAATATCCAAAGCGTTTTGCCATTTCCTGATATCAAGTATCGTAATGTCTTCAAGGATAAGTGAATGCAATGGAGGAAATATAATACCCATAATTAGTGAATGCATTAAGATGGCATAAGTGTCAGCTTGCAGCAGAGATATGCTCTAAGTATAACAGCTAATAGTTTCAGTTTTACGTCACGAACTCCCTTTTCTACTAAAGGCTAGGACGGTTGCCTTCTTACGAAGGCCTTGTTTTGGCAGATGTAATCGTTACCCTGAGTGTATGCCCTTACTAACCTCAGTCCGTGACGGGGCGCGAACTCTCGACCTGCCGCCTCAGAGTCGCAGACGCTACCATTTTGCCACGGAGACTACAAGTATAATAGCTAATCTAGGGCTTAATAATATATTTATTTAAAGGACAAGCATATATATGCCTTTTCTCGTGCTTGAGTCATGTTGATGATGGTTCCAGCAATGGCCTGCTATTTCCACCGATGAAATACTCATAATGCCAGCTGAATTGCAAATGACGAAGAGACAAAATACGTCTCTACCTGCTCTCTCCACATCCTCGACGTAATCCGATTTTACGTCACAGACTCGCTTTTTCTATTACGGGCTAGAACAGTGTCTTCTAGCGAAGGACTTCTTTTTTGGAGATGAATCCGTTACCTTGAATGAATGCCCTTTCTAACCTCAGACTGTGGCGGGTCTCATACCGAGGACCTGACAAATCATAGTCAGGCGAATTATCACCCGGATACGAAGGCCACTTTCCACATCCTCGACACGGCCATTAAAAAATTTAGCATCCATTGCGCAAAGTAGTTTCGAATTCAGGTCCTATGGTAAGAAAGAGCCAATCTGTTGAGTCAGTTCTGATATTAGATAATAAATCAATGCCAAAACAGTAGAACAATTTATGAGTAAATATATATACATATTCTTCTTCTTCTTCCACTACAGCTTTTCCCGCTTATGCAGGGTCACTATTTCTGGAAAGCCGTTTCCAACGATTCCTATTTTCGACGTCATCCACTGTAATATCTTTTTGTTCCATATCAGCTGTTACACATTCCATCCACCTTCTCTTTGGTCTCCCCCTCCTCCTCCTACCTGGCACCTCCATCTCCAACAGTCTCCTCCCAACATACTCCTGATCCCTCCTCACGACATGTCCGGACCAGTGAAGCTTCTTTTCTTGGATTTTCTTAGACACTTCTATAACTTTAGTTGTTTCTCTTATTATATCATTCCAAATCCTATCATTTCTTTGGATTCCAAAGAATAATGATAAAATTAAACATATACACTGAATTTTTAAATACTTCCAGTAGAAAAGGTAAGAATATCTTGTATACATGATGCAATCGCTTATGAAGGCCAGAATTTAATACTGAACATATTGAGCTTGCGAGTCAAATTATTTATTTTCAAAGGTCACTTCTGAAGGCAAGCAATTCTCTATTCCATCCTTTCCCTTGTATATCATAGTATCTGTTTGTACGTGTGTGTGTGTGTTAGGTGCCCTCGTATCTATGATGACTATATCTGTCAGTATAAATATATGTCATCTAAGAACAATAATCAGAATCTATCCAAAAGGAATAGAAAAAACATAAAACACTAATTTCTTTTTAAACGAGTAGTGATGAAGCAACTGACGATGAAATCGGAAAAGAAGATGAAGAAATGGAAGTGGAAGAAAAAGAAGAGGAAGGACAAAAAGAAGAAAAGGAAGATGACATGCCTTCATCCTCAGAAGAGGAAGATCTATCCGCAGAATCGGAGAAGAGACAGCCGAGGGAAGAAGAAGTAGCTCGCGCCGTCAAGTCCATTGTGGAATGGGTGATAAGAAATTGGCTGCGAGCCAAAGATATTAGAGATCACTGGAAAGAGGTAAGGAAAGAATTGCTATACCTCCAGGCACATACATACATACATGCATACATACATCTACATTCATAAAACACGTCCGTATAAACTCATTGCCAACAATTCACCATTTATATATATATATATATATATATATATATATATATATATATATATATATATATATATATATATATATATATATATATATATATAAGCTGGAGTGTAAGACTAAAAATATTTAGTTTGCATATGTATATGCATACGTGTGTGTGTGTGTGTGTGTGTGTGTGTGTGTGTGTGTATGTGTGTGTGTGTGTGTGTGTGTGTGTGTGTGTGTGTGTGTGTGTGTGTGTGTGTGTGTGTGTGCGTGCATAAATAAACAAATAAATTAATATATATATATATATATATATATATATATATATATATATATATATATATATATATATATATATATATATATATATATATATATAGAGAGAGAGAGAGAGAGAGAGAGAGAGAGAGAGAGAGAGAGAGAGAGAGAGATATTATTAGAATCTCTAGTGTAGCTCCTGTCAACTTAACGGCTTGAAGAAGTACAGTATTATGTGCCGCTCCACAGGTTCCATGCGAGAGAGAGAGAGAGAGAGAGAGAGAGAGAGAGAGAGAGAGAGAGAGAGAGAGAGAGAGAGAGAGAGAGAGAGAGAGAGAGAGAGAGAGAGAGAGAGAGAGAGAGAGAGAGAATCATTAAATCTATAAAGCTGAATGCCGCCTAACTTTTATATAATCTACTTTAACTTGCATATTTCAATGTTTTATCCACAGACCAAGAATCGCTTAAAGAAGAACTGGAACCAAATTAGAGATGCCGGAAAGAGAATTAGATACACTCTGGGGAAAATACTGAGAAAGTTTGGAAGGGAAATTGAAGAAGGATTAAAATACTGCTACATCAAAGTCGATGCTAATAATCAGTCCATTGAGGTAATTTGACGTAAATTCCATTTTTTTAAGTTACTTTCTATGTCCGTTTATGCTTCCTAGCTCCAATCTCTTTTTCCAGTCTGTTTGCTATCCTAAAATCTAGAGACTAGGAAGAATGTCACAAAAGATTGATTCCTAACTTGCATAAAACAGGGAAAGTTGGTAACAGCAAGACTTTTTGTTTTAAATAAATAATGCACCGAGGCAAGAAAATCTGCAAATTTCATCTCTTTCTTACCTTGTTTTATGTACGATTTTAGCTTATACAATGTACCGAGTTCCATCCATGGTGGACGATGGGAGTTCTGGTACAAACTAATGAATGCATTAATGGAAGAACATATACACTCCTTTTTTTAAATCACTTTCTCACTCTATACATCACTGAGTGTACCCACGATAGGGGATGTCACTAGAGTATCAGCTCCCACTATGGATGAATGGGGAAAGTTGACATCAGAATGGATATTTCATTCTACACTAGTGCATAAGAGAGACCTTATCTACATTAGTAAGAAGACCAATAGCATAGTAATGGATTAACTTATTAAACGCTAAAACAGCATTTCAGGAGTAAAGTCATCATTGTTGTTAGCAAGGGTATACAACCAAAAAAAAAAAAGCCATATTGACAATGATCCTTTATAAGTAGAAATAATTTTATTGTTTTAATTTGTATTCTCTATTTCAAAAACTTTAGAATATATTGTTTCTATTTTCTTGTATGATGATGGTTATAATAATTATTATTATTTTAATTTTTTATCATTATTATCACTTTCTATATATATATATATATATATATATATATATATATATATATATATATATATATATATATATATATATATATATATATATATATGTGTGTGTGTGTGTGTGTGTATGTGCGTATATATATATATATATATATATATATATATATATATATATATATATATATATATATATATATATATATATATATATATATATATATATATATATATATGATTGTGACACCAGGACGAGCCAAAAAAAAAAAAACTACCCTCATCAAGCCTGGGTACGAAGAAAACAAAAAAGTAACAGAGATGGGGAGTGTTGTGACTTGTCAGATGTGAAGCGGTAATAAGACATGTGTAACGAATATACCGGTATATATCAGACAAGTGCCATAGGACTAACGTAGCACTTCCATTAAGTACAGCTCATGTTAATGTTTACCACCGATCCCATACATCGAATGTATTCACTGAACCTGAAGTCTTAATGGGGATTCCACACGAGGATCACCAACTACCCCCTCCTTCCTAGCCTCAGTGACTCTGTCTAAATAACAGTGAAAGTCGAGTTGACAGTTGCTACTGCCATACTAGGGACTCTACTACCCTCTCCTCTTTATCGTCAGTGGCTATAACGAAGGAAGATGTTGCACGAACCGCTTAAGCAGTCGAACTCATGAAAAA
The DNA here is from genome assembly GCA_037179515.1 of Halocaridina rubra. Lineage (NCBI taxonomy): Eukaryota > Metazoa > Arthropoda > Malacostraca > Decapoda > Atyidae > Halocaridina > Halocaridina rubra. The sequence goes on from JAXCGZ010001896.1 coordinate 285,964, forward strand.
AAACTTTTTCATAATCAACTTGAAAGAAGGGAGTGTTAAACTCATTCAAAATACAATATTTGTTTTCATTTGAATAATGAGAAGCTCCATCAATAAACAAGGAGCTGTCAATATCAGGAGAGGTTTCTAAAGGCAAGATGAAGATGCCAACATCTGTTTGGTTTCTCTACATGAAGAGGATTATACCAGGTTCAGTTGTCAATCTATCTCTGTATCTACTTTTGTATGTATGTATGTATGTATGTATATATATATATATATATATATATATATATATATATATATATATATATATATATATATATATATATATATATATATATATATATATATATATATATATATATATATATATATATATATATAAGTAAGACTGCCTATGTCATATCTTGCATCATATTTATCAGTCTTTCTACGTGGCTCTCTCTTCATCTCTCTATCAATATTTCCATCTATCTGGCCATCTACCTATCTATATATATGCACTATCACACACACACACACTGAGTGAGAGAGAGAGAGAGAGAGAGAGAGAGAGAGAGAGAGAGAGAGAGAGAGAGAGAGAGAGAGAGAGAGAGAGAGAGAGAGAGAGAGAGAGAGAGAGAGAGAGAATTATGTATCTGCCTATCTTTTACTTCTCCATATCTATATATCTATATCTATCTATCTATCTATCTATATATATATATATATATATATATATATATATATATATATATATATATATATATATATATATATATATATATATATATATATATATATATATATATGCTAAGGGAGCCCATCAGTGAAACAACAAATAGAAAATAACGCTATATTTTGGGTCCTACGTGGACCCTTTCTCAAGCACAAGTAAATGTATAAAGTTCGCACTCCCCGTCGTTGTTACTTTATACATTCACTTGTGCTTGAGAGGGAGTCCAGTTAGGATCCGAAATATAGCGGTTTAGTGTTGTTTCACTGATGGGTTTCCTTACAATTTAATGTTGTATGCTAACAGTTGGTGTTTACTTATATATATATATATATATATATATATATATATATATATATATATATATATATATATATATATATATATATATATATATATATATATATATATATATATATAAAATAGTCAACACCATCGCTACATTCAATGATTATCAGCCAGTCTAATTATCTATTAAAGTCTCAACCAACTACACTTACTTCCAATATACCTGTCTACTTAACTTAATCCCAGCAGTCTCTATATTTCAGTCTAATTTATCACCTGACTAAGCAAGACAATGATCATATATATATATATATATATATATATATATATATATATATATATATATATATATATATATATATATATATATATATATATATATATATATATATATATATGTGTGTGTGTGTGTGTGTGTGTGTGTGTGTGTGTGTGTGTGTGTGTGTGTGTGTGTGTGTGTGTGTGTGTGTGTCTTACATCATCACATTTTCTTTTCTTTCACTGTTTAATGTTATTATTTCCTTACTTTTATCCTTTTAAATCAGTTCCAGGGTCTTCATACGGCCAAGACTCTGGAAGGTTGGATGGCCCTGGGAAACATAATCGTAGCGGCATTTTTCTCTTCCATTTTATTACTGCTATGAGATCTTTTTCCAGGTCTCTGGAGTTTGAGATTGCCCAGGAACTGGAACGTCTGCTGGAGCCGGGAAACGACATTCTAGTGGTATTATTCTCTTTCCTTTTATGTCAAAAATGACATCCTTCTTCCAGTTTTCATGTAAGGGGGTTGAGTCAAAGCACATAACCATTCACCTCTCCTTACACAAATTTTTTTCCTAATGTCTACACTTTTACTCTCACCCATTTAGAAAAGATCTTACTAGGGTCTGATAGGAAATTTCCTACCAGAATCCCATCATATGAGTTGACTCTACAGGGGAGGAAGATGAGTATGGATGGATTCCCAGTCTCTTCACTCCTCCCCATGATGTCGAATATTACGATGCGAAGGGAAACATGGAGGCGGTATTCTTGTCCTATGCTCCAAGAGAAGAAATAAAGAAAATTTAGAAACAAGATGAAAATAGATAATAATCGCTCGGCAGCGGAGGAAGTGCTATTCCTCACCTGGATAGAACCCTGCAGTCACAAATATCTTTATTATCCATGTGAAATTCTACTTCCAGAACTAGCTGAGCTTACCTAGAGCTTGGAATACTTGCTATAAGTGGAGAAACAACACTATAACTGCATTTTGGATCTATTTAAACTATTAACTCTATATTCGAGGTCCATGGTTTTGAAGTCATCCATAATAGAATCTGAATTCCAGATCAAAACTTAGCACGAGGGTTTGCCCCTCCCTTTTTTCTCTCTTAATTTATTTAATTTTCTTGCTTTTCCCTCCAATTCCCTTATATCCTTAATCCCCTCCCCTTTCCCCCCCTCCTATCCTATCCCATCCTAAAAAAAAAAAAGTCATCCATATTATAGAACGATTCCAGGAGCTGGCATTATTCTCTTCCATCTTGATTCTCAGTATGAGATCCTTCTTCCATAGTCACGGCTTTGAGGTCGTAAACCAATTGGATCGTTTGCTAAAACCCTGGAACGACAGTGCAATTGCCTTGTTCTCAATACATTTCTTGCTGTTATGTAATCCTACTTTTGGTGGCATGACTTTGAGGTCATGCTGTTACTGGAACATTTGCTGGAGCTAGGGTACAAGACTGGTGCAGGATCATTATTTTTTCTTTTGATTGCTACCATTAAATCCTTGTTCCAGATCAATGGCTTTGAGGTCATCAGAAACTGGAATGCTTGCCTGATCGATCCTTGAAATCAATCCGTCCTAGCATTTTGAGCACTTGTTTCAATATGGTGATCCATTGTTTTGAGGTCGTTCTGAAACTGGAACGGTAGCTGGATGCTAGAAATCATTGTCATAGCATTGTACTCAATCGTTTTATTACTGTTATCTAATCACATTTCCATAGCTTTGAGGTAAAAAAAAAAAAACCTTGAAAGCTTGCTATAAATGTGACATAATTCTGTCGAGCATGAGTCTCAATCATATTATAACAATTACTCTAATCTACATTCATATCCAATGTTTTGAAGTCTTGCAGATACTTAAACGTTTGCTGAAACTTGGAAACAACACCATGCTATATTTATTCTTACTATTAAATCCTACTTCCATATTCACGGTTTAGATGTAATATACAAACTGGAATGCGTGATGGATTTGGAAAAGAAGTTTCTGTAGGCATTATTCCCATTCTTTTTATTCTTTATGCGAAATCCCAACAAAATCACGACTTCGAGGTTTTACTGAAACCAGAATGCTTCATGGAACCGTGAAAGACACTTATCTTTTTATTTCTTGTATCTAATCTTATTTCCAGATCCATGGCTTTGAAGTCGTCCAAAAACTGGAACGGTTGCTGGAATTGGGAAACAAAATTGTGGCGGCATTATTCGAGGTTATAGGCCAAAAGGTGAGATTTACAGCTATCAGCTTTCTTAATAGAGTAAGGTGTAATTCACAAAGGAGATTCTACTCACTAATGAATAACTTAACTTTAAGAACAACAGAAAAGGTTTGCATTCAGCAAAATATTCAATCTGATTAAGTTGCTTTTCTCTGTCTGAAATTAATGAGAATTTACAATGGAGTAATCCACGTTAGGTAGCACGGGTAATATTGTTAAATATTTGTTTAAAAAAAGTGTCGAATATTTATTACTTTAGTAACTTACTGGTTTACTTGTAGCAAAATCCTCAAGGAAACATATTTTTTTTCTTTTACTGATCTTTGATAATATAATGAAAAAAGAGTGTCCCGCATTGAGAAATCCACAGATCACTGTTAATATCTCGTAAACCACTGTAATCTAGATTACCATAAATGAGAAAAAAAAACTTCCTCCCAGAATTTCCCATTATATCTAAAATAAATTTAGGAGAGTTCCACTTTAGGATGTCTATAGACCATTAATTAAATTATATATATTTTTAGAGAAAATACCTTGTTCATATCAAGGATTAGGCAATGAGTAACTTACTAACAATGCTGTTTAAGGCTGAAATTAGTCATAAAAAGACATCAAGTTTTCATGAGTGAATGCAAGGATTAATGGAGAGCCTAATTGGAGTGCCTTATGTTTAACGACTGATTTTACTTATCGTGTGTGTGTGTGTGTGTGTGTGTGTGTGTGTGTGTGTGTGTGTGTGTGTGTGTGTGTGTTAATCAAAATCAATATATCTTAGAAGCCAATAAATAATAATTTAAAAAAAAAAATTTATTTTGAGACACCAATCATTTCCTTTGTAGATTACATGTCTATACAGTAATGAATACAAACAAACCATTCTAGAATACATAAATTGAATACCAAATGCAATACATAAATCCTATCATATACTGAACAGCTTCAATAAATGACAGGTTGTTGAACTCCGCGATCATTATGATGGAAATGTCGCCATTGTAAGATCTGGAGAAAGACGCCAAAGTGATAACATCGTGGATTACAGATCTGCTGCTGCGATTGAAGCATCATCAGAGAACGCCCTTGAATCCATCAATGTCTTTGAGGTAACCACACTACCAATTTCTGGAATGCTTTTCAAAGGCACTCGCTTCAGAGAAACACACTGAAGGGCCACCGCAAAGACGATACTGTTCCAGTGTGGATCTGGAATTGGAATGGAAGTTGAACATTTATTGATGTATTCCTAGATGGTTGGAATAGTGCCTTAATAGTAGGAAAGAATTCCTACAGAGAGAAGATAATTAAGAATATGGATAAATAATTATACTTTGGCCACTGTGGCCAAGTGGTAACACCCGCGACTTTGACTCGTCAGGTTGTGGGTTTGGGACTAGCCACGGTCTGAGGTTAGCAAGGGCATTCACTCAGGGTAAAAGTCGCAACTGCCAAAAAAAAATTTAATTCGCAACAAGGCACCGTCCTATCCCTTATTAGACAAGGGAGTCTGTGACGTAAAACCTATCACCAATCAAAATATTATGATGATTTTTTTTTTATTTTAAGTGTTGAAGGTTGGGGTAGTTTTGTTAGGGTAGAAATATATATGGAAAGGGGGAAATCGGTTGGCATGTGGTAAAATTATCGCAATAAATTATAAATATTTATTTTAAGTGTTGCAGAAAGATATTTCGTCTTAAGAGCAAAATTGATTATTAAAAAAAAAGACACACACACACTCACACACATTGCAACGCATTATAAGAGTAACAAACTGAGTAATTTTAGTATGCATATAAGATTGTTGAACATAAAAAAGAAACTTCATTATGAACAATTTGTGTAAAAATGGAGAAAAATAAAACTAAAAAAAAAAAAATTTAAATTTCAATATTTTAATAAAATTTAACTCCAGATATGATTATGAAGAACGTAGCTAAACTGTCATTATATCTGACAAGACTTTTCTTTCCATTTTCCAGGACCAAGAGGTCAAGCAGAAGCTGAATTTGCTGGTAAGGGAAAATATCCTTAGCCTAAGTGAAGTTGAGATCCTGAAGAACACAGCCTCTGAGCAGACAGAGCGTGTGAAGGGCCAAAGGCTTCTCCTATAATAATATCCACATAATTCCCCAAAATATATCTAAATTCAATTACTTATTCATATTTTCTACAAACTGAAACATAATGAGATTTGGTTAAAATGACAAATACTCTTGACAATGTGTACTGAATTCTCCATTTGCGAGCAAATAGGTCCAAACCTGAAGAAATAATTTTATATTTGGAAAGGAAATTGACTTAAAAAAAATTATATATATATATATATATATATATATATATATATATATATATATATATATATAAACTATTGTACTACATAAAAAGCATGTCTCCAATAATTTCTAAAGAAAGACTATTATATCCAGTACAAGTAAGCAAGTTTAGCATATATAGCAGTGTCTGTATAGCTGAGAGAAGGTCCCTCATAACTGATAGGAAGAATAGCACTGTTATATACATTATTTTCTATAAGTAATTATACCAATAATTCATTCCGCTTGAAACAACGATTATGTACTTAATTATGTACTACGTTGAATATTTTTACCTCTGTACATGAAGTATGACATTACAAAGCAATTTCTCCAGATATTTACAATAAAATGTTATATGACAAAGAATATAAATTACATTATTAAAATAATAAAGAAAAATATATCAAAACAGCCACACAAAGAAGCTAAATTTTCAGTTAAACTGAATTCGGCCATTGACATATTCAGCAATCTCTGCCATTAAGTCAAGAAGAACATGCAAGTATGACGCAAGAATAAAAAAATATTGACACGTGCATAATTTAAAAAAATAAATAAACATACACAAAACCTCGTCATTACCAGCAATTAATAATAAAAAAAAAATTCTCAAAAGTAATTACAAAACAAACAAAAAACAAACAAAAAAATCTTGATGATAATAACTATATTATCTCAGCGGTTTAATCTTGATTCCATGTACTACATACGTGTTTTATACGCGTATTAAAATAACAATATTAGTATTATTAAGAAACATAAATGCATACACAAAAACATAATATATAATAGAACTAATATGTTATTATAATCAAATATCATCATAATTTCAAATTGTTTTCTTTACATATGTAGCATTTTGCTTATGGAATATTACAGTGGTAGGTTGGCTCTTGGCACTATCCACCCGTTGCGATACTACAGCTGAAGGTTTTTTGAACTTAAATAGGACAGTCTAGAGCAGTTCGATCTTAAGTCTTCCTTCTGTTACGGTTTTTTTTCTCTGCCTACATCTACACTGAATATTTTTGGATATTCATTATACATCTCTTATTATCTCTTCACGTCTGACAAATCATTACACTCCCCATCTCTGTTTCTCTTGATGAATTCTTCGAGCCCATCCCGATGAGGGCTGTTTTATATTATTAGTTTTTTGGGCCGTCCTGGTGTCACCAAAAAAAAAAAAAAATACCATCTATCATATACCACCTGTTACTAGCTCACAGGCAACAGCGCCTGACTCCCTTCTCAGGCGGTCCTGAGTTCAACTCCTCAAGGTGGTTCGAACGGTTTCTCTCTTCGCAAGATACGTTTGGGTAAGTAAGGAAAATAGTATAGTTTCTTTCTGATAGCCCCTGCCAAGTAAGCTAGCTAAGTGAACGCACCTTTAGATGGGTGGTAAGGAAAAGGTTGAAATTAAATCTTCATGGAGTAAGGCTTTAGAATATATATATATTATATATATATATATATATATATATATATATATATATATATATATATATATATATATATATATATATATATATATATCAAGCAGAGCATCAGCTCCTATTGTGACTACATAAACCTAAAATGTTATGGCGCCATTAAAGCTGAAATATTGCATACGTTTATTTTCAGGGTAGGGGTGTGGGGGTGACGATGGAGTGCAGGAAGGACCTGGCTATAATTTCCAAAATGGATTAAAATTTTACATGCGACCGCGGTATTACCACTGAAGCAATAAAAATTCCCACATACGCGCCAATTTTATGTGCGGTGAACCCCCCCAGCAAATATTTCCTGGGTTAATAATAAAGTAATAATAATAATAATAATAATAATAATAATAATAATAATAATAATAATAATAACAATAATAATATCAATAATAATATCAATAATAATAATAATAACAATAATAATAATAATAGCAATAATAATAATAATAATAATAATAATAATAATAATAATAATAATAATACTAATAATAGTAGTAGTAGCAACGACACTATTATTATTATTATTATTATTATTATTATTATTATTATTATTACTATTATCATTATTATTACAAAAATAACAGCTACACCAAAAACAACAATAATAATAATAATAATAATAATAATAATAATAATAATAATAATAATAATAAAAATAATAATAATAATAATAATAATAATAATAATATTCTTAAAGTGCACAGGTATGGGACAGTTCTAAGTATGCCTTTTCTTTTGCTTAAACAGCTCGCACAATTAATGCCATGATTTGTGTACTCGAAATGCCAGTTGAGTTGATTAACAGCATAATTCACTGAAACTTCCACCAACTGCCCTTCCTTTCCACCGTCAGTGTCTAGGACGCAACGGACGCCACTGCTGTCCCATCCACATCATCAACATGAGTAAGTTTTAAGGTGAAGAGCGACAGGACACATTGATACATGTACTTTCATGCTTGTATTATAAATAAATAAATTAATAAATTAACAAAATAAAATATATATAAATAAATAATGAATGAATATATATATAAGTAGGCACTAATAAGCATACAAACATAAAAACATAAACACATAATAAACCAATAAAAGAAATAAACATATACATCAATGATAAACAATATTAAAATAAACCGAAGAAATAAAAAAAAATAAAAAACCAGGAAATTTCTTCCAAAGAATCAAAACTGCAACGAACAGTGTCACATCCCGATGTAATTAAGATGCAAATGACACTTCCGGTTTACCAGGAACATGTAATAACCCTTTCAGTCACTGTCAGGAACTACCTCACTAACTGGAGGGATAATAATCACTAAGACCGCCAATTAGAAATCTCTCTCTCTCTCTCTCTCTCTCTCTCTCTCTCTCTCTCTCTCTCTCTCTCTCTCTCTATATATATATATATATATATATATATATATATATATATATATATATATATATATATATATATATATATATATATATATACCTTGGCTGTTTCCCCCTTTAATTGGGGGGTAGCCGACATCAAGAAAGGAAAACAAATAGGGGGATTACTTTGCTCTATGGGCTTGTATCAACCTGCTGCGAGACGTCATATATATATATATATATATATATATATATATATATATATATATATATATATATATATATATATATATATATATATCTTTCTATCTTTATATATATATATATATATATATATATATATATATATATATATATATATATATGTATATATATATATATATATATATATATATATATATATATATATATATATATATATATATATATATATATATATATATATATATATATATGATATGATATGATTATTCTAAGAATCAACTCTTGGTATACATCAAAATGATTACCTTGCCCTTGAAGGAAAATGGAACAAGCTTTGATTTCGTTTCAATTTCTTTCGAGGGCAATTTACTCTTGCCAAATATTATTTCATAGCGTAAATAGTCACACACACACACACACACACACACACACACACACACACACACACACACACACACACACACACACACACACACACAGAAGGAAGGGAACAGAGGGTTAGAGTAAGACACTCAGTGTCTGAATGGAGAAGAGTTAGTAGTGGAGTTCCACAGGGTTCAGTTTTAGGGCCACTTTTGTTCCTTGTATATGTAAATGACCTACCAGTGTGTAAATTCATTCATGAATATGTTTGCAGATGATGCAAAGATTGTGAAGAAAGTAAAAAACGAGAACAATGGTAGAGAACTTCAGGAGGATCTAAATAATCTGCATGAGTGGTCAGAAAAGTGGCTAATGAAATTCAATACTTCAAAATGTAAGGTAATGAGAATGGGTACAAGTGCAAGAAGGCCCAAGCTTGACTACTCGGTGGCTGGAGTACAACTTCAAGAGACAGAAAATGAGAGAGATCTAGGAGTAAACATACTGGCAGATTTGTCTCCAGAAATACATATAAATGGCATAGTAAGGGCAGCATATGCATTCTTATCAAATGTAAGGGTAGCCTTCAGGCACATGGACAAGGAAATGTTCAGAAATATTTATGTAACCTATGTGAGGCCAAAACTCGAATATGCAGCCCCCTTTTGGAATCCGCACTTGAAAAAGCACATAGCTAAGCTTGAAAAAGTTCAAAGACATGCCACGAAACTGGTGCCAGAAATACGCAATCTCAGTTATGATGAGAGGCTGAGGGAATTAGACTTACCATCACTCGAAGCTAGAAGAGTGAGGGGGGATATGGTGACAGTCTTTAAATTCCTTCATGGTTATGATAGAGTGGATAGGGATCGATATTTTGATATGGCTGGCTCTAGAACTAGAGGTCATAGTTTGAAGCTTCGTAAGAAAACTTCTTCGCAGGATGTAAGGAAATACTTTTTCAGTGTAAGAGTAGTTGATAATTGGAATTGGCTAAGCGAGGAGGTAGTTAATGCTATCTCAATCCATAGTTTTAAGGACAGGTATGATAAGTATCACTAAGTATAAAATGGAAGCGATCAGGAGACGGGAAGATATGAGCTTTGGGCTCTTTCCCGTAAACACAATTAGGTAATCAATTAGGTAATCACACACGCACAAATACACGATAGTTTTCAACTTTAATACAAAGTTGTAAAGAATGAGCCATAAATGAAATATTTCGCTAAAATTTGCCAGGAGTGCCAAATTACAGGCAGCAAAATGGAAGAATTTACATGTAGTTGACACCAAGTGGGTGGCAAGTAGATATCACGATAATAAATAGGCACTTAAAAAAATTCAATTCTGTTTTCTTCACCAGGATTCTGTTGACATATCTTAGAGCGGATGTAGCGTGTTTCAGAGGATACGTAGGCCCGATAAGGGAAAATTTCTTGGCCCGTCCCGATGTAACACGTACAAAGAGTACAATTCTTTGTCCGTCCCAGTGTCATACTACTGAAAAATAGTCAAATGCACACCCATTCACCATTATTCTTGGATAAATAGGGTCAGGTCATCACAATGGAGGTAGAGAATACTGGTGACCCTTTTCGACGGTGAGTAAGATGGCGTAAACTGGCAATTATATATATATATATATATATATATATATATATATATATATATATATATATATATATATATATATATATATCATTTATCATCGTTAAAATACCTCTTCTCATATGTTTCTTTCCTTACAATACGTAAGTGTTCTCTAGTGCGTAAGTGAATTATAGAGGCTGGCTTCGTTAACTAACTTGTTGCCCCAAATAGTTAATCGAATTATAACAAGGGACGTGGCGACAGGGAATGGATTGCAGCCGACGCCCAAACACCATCGACCGAAGCCCGCCCCCAAACACAAACAACGCCCTTCTTCCAATAATGTATTCATTTTAGTGAGGAAGAAAATCTAGCCACAATTAGCTGATGTTAATTAAGGATAATGGGACCGCAATGCAACGATACATTGTGTGATGTGCTTCTATGAGCAAGGGGTGGGTTGCAAGGTGAAGAAGAAGAAGAAGAAGAAGAAGAAGAAGAAGAAGAAGAAGAAGAAGAAGAAGAAGAAGAAGAAAAGAAAAAGATGATAAAGAAGAAGAAGAAGAAGAAGAAGAAGAAGAAGAAGAAGAAGAAGAAGAAGAAGAAGAAGAAGAAAAGAAAAAGATGATGAACAAGAAGTAGAAAAAGAAGAAGAACAAGAAGTAGAAAAAGAAGAAGAAGAAGAAGAAGAAGAAGAAGAAGAAGAAGAAGAAGAAGAAGAAGAAGAAGAAGAAGAAGAAGAAGATGAAGAAGAAGGGGAGGAGGAGGAGGAGGAGGAAAGAGATGATGATGATGATGATACAGAAGCAAACAGAGCAGTAATTATAACAAACACTTGTTCATTCGTTTGCTTCTCATCAAAACACGTTCTCTCTCTAGTATCAATAATCACTCATCCCGGAATTCGAACCCAATGGGCACTGAAAATCCATCATAATACATAGGTGAATACTATCAGTGCCATAAAGATCATAAAGTTGATAACCATGTATATGCTTAGAATACATATGCATATCATTATTATTATTATTATTATTATTAATATTATTATTATTATTATTATTATTATATAAATAATAAAAACCACTAATCTACCAAAAAGTTCGAAAACATTGTGGGAATAATAATAATAATAATAATAATAATAATAATAATAATAATAATAATAATAATAAGAAGAAGAAGAAGAAGAAGAAGAAGAAGAAGAAGAAAACTTTATTTCCATTTCAATACAATGGGTATTCGTCAGCCAGGGCAAGCCCCAACCCCCCACTGTGGTGTCCAACCACAGCAGTTCCTGCCAGTAAACAGTTTAAACTCTCGGTCTTGGACGGGAACCGATCTTTCGACCTCGTGAATGCGAAGCCAGCGCGTTACCACTGTACTAAAAAGAAGATGAAGAAGAAGAAGAAAAAGAAGAAACGATAGAATGATAAGATGAGAGAGAGAGAGAGAGAGAGAGAGAGAGAGAGAGAGAGAGAGAGAGAGAGAGAGAGAGAGAGAGAGAGAGAGAGAGAGAGAGAGAGAGAGAGAGAGAGAGAGAGAGAGAGATGGAATTAAGTCTAGAGGATTCTGATATTATTACTAAGTTATGACGTCAGTCCAAGATCAACAAACTTGTCTCAAGGTAAAAAGTGAAGTGTTTATTTTGTGCCAAACACACACACACACACACACGCACACATACACTAACAAACAAGCACCATCTAATGGGTTGGTGCTATGATATGAATGTTCATTAGTGATGACTAAATAATTAGAAGCTTTTCAAAGCAAAATCGCTCTAATTAACTAAGATCCGTAGGTTTGTTTTGGTTCTTTATCTACAAATTACGCAGACAAACGCAAACACACACATACACATAAACATACATATATATTTACAGATCTCAAACTAATTTCCGAGATATACGTAACTTATAAATATAAATAATTCCCTTATTGTTTCTTTTTTTATGTCAGCTACCCCCCAATTGGGGGAGACAGCCAAGGTAGATAGATAGATAGATAGATAAATATAAATGTTTTGACAATGGGAGAAAAAGAGAAACAACTTAGTATATTAGCGCTTACGAGTATATGTTACCTATGAAGATGAGTATTTGATGAAATACGTAAGCGCTCAGGCAATCCGTTGTGTCATTCTGCCTTCGTAGTACAAATATTCCCATACACTAGTAAATACATACATATGTGTGTGTATGGATGTATACCTTATATATCTACGTACATGAACCATTTTTACCCTTACAAGGGGAGTGGTTGAATCCAGGCAAGTGACAATACAAAGGAGGGGATACTTCCCCTCGCTTCGCCCCATTTAGTCGACTCTTACGACCCGAAGGGGAACACGGGGGAAGTACTCTATACTTTGAATTAATTTGTATGCATGTTTCGTATACATACGGGTTTTAGGCGTTTAGTTAAATATAAATTGCGTTTTAATTTTCATAAATGCCAATGGATAAAAGAGGTATGCCAAAATATTTAGTGCATGCATGTATGAGTGGACTTGCCCTAATATATACGTTTAAATTGCAATAATCTGTGATGTTATGGATGTACGAGAGAGTGTGTGTAATTTGCGTGTTAACTGATATATGTTTTATATGCAATTAGATTCCAATTATGAGATGTGGGCTGTTTGCTGGTGATATATAGATGAAATAATTTTTTTCCTCGATGCGGCAGAGGCTTTTAAAATCACAAGAAATACAAAAATACTGATATACATACAAATAGCATATGGAATATATATATATATATATATATATATATATATATATATATATATATATATATATATATATATATATATATATATTATATATTATATTTTAATCATCAAAAGAAAAGTTTTATCAACCATGAAAAATACAGAAGATGAGATGAGACAGAAATTAAATACTGAAATGTATTTTCTCACAACGATACAAAAGAGAAAATGAAGCTCTTGAAAATACAGATGACAGATGAATAGACATAGTTCTCTGATCGAATAAATACTGATGAAAATACAGACCAAATACAGAAATAAGACATTTTATTTACCCCCCTTCAGTTTTATAAAATTACAGATATATTTTCTTTACAGGGATAAAACTACAGACCCACAGAAGTTCTTCAGTTATATCAAATAAAGAAAAATACAGATGAAAGACTGATATAAACACAAACCAAAAATATATTTCTTCTAATTAGTATGGCAATGAACTTTTTTTCAATTATATAAAATATAAGATAAATGCAGATGAAATAAAAAAAAATACAGTAAATATACAGCGATGCGACAATACGGTCTTTGGTAGCAAAAAATACAAAATACAGATAAAATACAGTAAAGTATTTCTTCCCATTGCTACAATGTTCGACATTCGTATGAGATATACGGATGATATACAGGAAGAGATTCCCCCACAAACCGATGTTGCTCAGTCGTCTGAAATACAGGCATAACATGTATACAGGTTGCTTAGTCACAAAAAATAAATACAGGTAAAGTACAGTAATACAGACAAACATAAAGTCCTTATTCGTATAATACTGAGAAACAGATCTACAAATAGAAAAAGAAATGATTACCTCAAAAATATATGACTGTAGACAGAGCTTCTTCAGTAGTAAGAAATACAGAAATAACAGACATACAGACTACCTCAGAGCAAAATGATTATGGCCAAATTATGCTGTACAGAAATACCGACATTATACAAATAAAACACAAATTAATCTATCCTCCTGTTGACATGACAACAGTACTATCAATATTATTTAAGTTATATCCCACATTCTCTCTCTCTCTTAAAACAACAGTACTCTAAATATTATTCAATGATATCCAAGTAATTTCTCTCTCTCTCTCTCTCTCTCTCTCTCTCTCTCTCTCTCTCTCTCTCTCTCTCTCTCTCTCTCTCTCTCTCTCTCTCATGACAACAGTACTCTAAATATTATTCAAATTATATGCAACCAATATCTCTCTCTCTCTCTCTCTCTCTCTCTCTCTCTCTCCCTCTCTCTCTCTCTCTCTCTCTCTCTCTCGTCCTATTCTATTCTGTAACTTTAATTTCGTAGACAAGATTTAAAGCTTCCGTTTATTTTGTAGGACTATGTTCAGACGATAAATCTGCTCTACCCTTTTATTTCAATTTGTTCTAGTCCTCTGGCAATTTCTGAACACACACGCCAATCCATTCTCTTCTCCGCTGAACAAAAGGCAAAGAGAATGAATTTCGTCTTCGTTCTCTGTGTGTGTGTGTTTTTTTTTTTAATAATACTTTATTCTCTGTTGTTTACTTTTGATATTGTATTGTCTCTGTTGTTTGTTTTTAATTTGGTATTCTTTTTTGAGGTTATTAATGAGTTTCCTTTTTTTTACATGTTCGTTCGCTGTTTCAGTTGCGTTTTACTTCGAAAGCGCGTTCATTTTTTTTTTTTAATATTTTCCTTATTCTATTTTGATGAGTACATGCTTTACACTGCTAGGTAATCATGAGTAATGTGTGCGTATGTGCGTATATGTGTGAATAATTTTTTTTCCAAAATTAGCTAATTTTTGTCCATCATTAAAAAAAAAGAGAGGAATATTTTGGCCCTAAATATTCTCTATGGAAAAAAAATAGATATTCACTTAAAATTAGGAAAATTTAAACAATTAATAAAAAGAATTTCAGTGTATGACTGTATTTTCCTGACTTTTAATTACCTTGATGTTAGCGTAGCGGTGACACAAGGCCAGTGTATAAGACCCACAGTATTAGGAGTAGAACAACCAGTATGGCGTATGTCACCGCCATGGCATGATGTTCGGTTCCTCTCTGCATTTTGTTTCTTTGAATTCTCTGCCTCTTTTCAACTTGTTAATATAAAATTAGCTGTTAAAAGCACTTCAAATTTATTAACTCCTTGAATTTTTTCAATAAACTTGATATCTATTGAATAAACGGCTTCGGAAACAGGCAACACTATATAAGCAGTAGCATTAATACGAGACAAGTTCCTATAGTAGGCAGTGAGAAAGGGGATTGAAGGCCAGTTGTCTTTAAATTCGAGCAGACAGATAACCCGAAGCAGTGAAACTGAAGCCTCCAAGCTCTTCCCAAATTGACTTCCTCAACCCCCCCCCCCCCAAACCCTCCTCCTTCCTCAAGTAGGGTTTCCCCGTCTTCCACAGATAACACTAAACAAACCCCAATCCATCTTGCCCACCCCATTTCATATCAACCTCTTGGGGCACCTCCCAGCTTAATCCCTGCAATAACCTCTCTCAACCCCACACCTCCTCCATCCATAAGTCGATTTTTAACACCTCCATTTCAAAGGTAAACACTGAACAGCCGCCAGATGGAAGGATATTAATATACTCTCTTTAAATGATACATGTAACAATAAATTAAAAAAAAAAGAATTTAGAGGATTCAGAGCATAGGAAGATTTTAGTGAACGAAAAGTAATGGAAAAAATAAGCCAGAGTAGTTGTTGGGTTTATGTATACAAAAGGTCTTTCGAGTACGTAATTATAAAGTTGTTTATATGTTTGGCACTTAAAGTAAACCATCTTGCTATAGAATTCATCATACTCTCTCTCTCTCTCTCTCTCTCTCTCTCTCTCTCTCTCTCTCTCTCTCTCTCTCTCTCTCTCTCTCTCTCTCTCCATAAACTATAGTTATCTATTGCTTATGAAGGAACAAAAATTTGGTATATTAAGATATATATATATATATATATATATATATATATATATAATATATATATATATATATATATATATATATATATATATATATATATATATATATATATATATATATATATATGTAATGTGTGTGTGTGTGATTTTTCAATTTTATCAGATAAGCCCCCCTTTTTCTTTCTTTCTTTCTTTCTTTCTTCCATACTACATTTACTCTTCTCAATTCAAACCAGATCCCAAATCCTGCTGACGCAACTAGGTCAGCCACAACTGTAACAAAAGAATAAAAATAAAATAAAGGGCTTCAATATATCCACACTTTCCTCGCCTTTTTCAAACATATATATTCAAACAAGAATACTTCAGGGAGGGAGGGAGGGATTGCCAACTCTTGCTCCCCTATCCCTTTTAGTAGCTTTCTGTGACACGGAGAGTACTCGAAGGTACGATTCTTTTTCCGGAGCCACTTGGGATATCTTATTTAGTTACCTCCGGCATGTTAGCAATACAAAGGTGGCACTCTCACTTACCTAAGGATATCCCTTTTAGTCACCTCCTCCTAGATGAAAGGGAATTTATTTATAAATTTATTCATTAATATTATTTATTTATATCAGGAGAAGAACATCTATCTTGCAAATATGAATAAATGTACTCCGAAATGGACATAAGCAACGGGGGAGTACCTTAGCGCTTACAAGAGTAATTCATCATCTTCATGAAGACTTGTAAAAATACTCATAAGGGTCAAGGTATTCTGCTGTTCCCCTTTTCCACACACATACACACACACCAAGCCTCCGGATCCAAAGAAAAATGAATCCCTGGGGAACAGTTTCTCCAATAGAGGTCCTGCGGCCCACTGGCCAATCGTACGTTTAATGGCGACAAATACGTGTTCTGGCCTTGTATCGCTTCATTATTTTATGCAGTAACTCGTTTATTACAGTTTAATTCACTTTCTACTTTACAAATTGAATTAAAAAGTAGTTTATTTCTTTTAGGCTGTGACTGTTAATTTATTATTTTTTTCTTTGTTACTTTGGTTGGACTGACTGTTGGAATTTATATTTTCTTTGTTGCTTTGATTGGACTGTGACCGTATTAAGTACTGGTTTCTTTGTTAGTTTCAACTTTTGTTGTTGTCACTATTCACTTATTAAACAAAATTAACACGTAGATTAATGCCATTGGACTCTAATTTTATTACCGATGTAGCTTTCCTTTGTTACATTAGTTGAATTGTGACTGATACTTTGTTACTTGCTTTCTGTTACTTTGATTGGAATGTGAGCCTAGATTTTTGTTACCTATTCTCTGTTACTCTACACTCTTTTTTTATGTCAATGTCTTCTTTACAATCAATAAAAAAGGAGGAGGTTATTACTCATGACTTATGGCAGGTACTTTGTTACTTTTTTGTTACTTTGGACTCTTTAAGTCACTTTCTCCTTACAAACAATACTTAAAACTAGGTCACTACTTTTGGACTATGACTGCTCTTTGCTACTTTTTCTTTGTTACTTTGGATTGTTACCCATCATGTTACTTTAAAAAAACAACATTTGAAAGGAGTTATTACTTTCGGCTGTGACTCTGCAATTTGATTACTCTTTTCTTAGTTATTTTCTCGTCAGTTTTGTTACTCTCTACTTTACAGACAATACTAAAAAGTTGATTATTACTGCTGGACTGTTACTCTTTTTAGCTTGTTACTATTATAGTTACTTTATCTTATAGTACTTTATATTTACAAGCAATATAAAAAAGTAGATTATTACATTTGGACCGTGAAATCTATTATTTTGCAACTTTATTTTCTTGGTCACTTTGGACTCGTGTCTTCCTGGCCAATGTTTTTGTACCAGGAAATTTTTTTTTTTAAATCACAGTCTCACATGTCAGTACTCTTGAGCTAGGACTTTGATCCTTAAGTCATTTTGGTGTAAGAGCTACTTTTCCTTTGGTCCTTTTTGTTACCTTGGCTCCAGTTTTCCAGGTCAATTTTTTTTTAAACCCAAAAATTGTTCCTTTGTTACTTATATGTTAATCTGTGCTCAGTTTTCCTTGCCAATGTTATCGGATTAGAACAATGTTTATTATCATTCTTCAAACTATATTCGGTTTAGACTTCCATTTTAGTATTTGTGAACAGAGCAGCTGTTTCTTTATTTCGGATTAGGTCCTTAATGCACTAACTCTGGAGTAAGATAATGTTCTTTTGGCCATTTATATATATTATATATATATATATATATATATATATATATATATATATATATATATATATATATATATATATATATATATATATATATATATATATATATATATATATATATATATATATATATATATATATTTAGGGTTTAGAATGCCAGGTCAGTACTCCTGAACGCTGTTACTTAGTTACTTAAGTACAGGTCTCAAGTCAATGCTTTGGACTAATACAATATTTTTTTTTATTACTTTTTGATAGCTTTGCATTTGAGACTCCCAGGTCAATAACCTATCGTTCTACTGGACTTGGTACAGTAGTCTCCGTGGCAAAATGATAGCGTCTGCGACTCTGAGGCGGCAGGTCGAGAGTTCGCGCCCCGTCACGGACTGAGGTTAGTAAGGGCATACACTCAGGGTAACGATTACATCTGCCAAAACAAGTCCTTCGTAAGAAGACAATCGTCCTAGCCCTTAGTAGAAAAGGGAGTTCGTGACGTAAAACCGAATCCATCTACAGGATTTGGTACTGCTGTTCTTTTTCTCTCTCTCTCTCTCTGCATCCCTGCTGTTCCCTTTCTCAATCCATATAGCACAGTGTTAAGAGCCCAGTAGGAGAGACAGTATGGGGTTGCTTTTTTTGTTATTCTAGATTTAGTCCAACTGTTCCATTCTGGCTTTTTTTGTTACATTAGACTCAGTTCCCTTGTTCCTGTGTTACACTGGGTTCCCTTTCCCAATCCATATAGCATAGTGTTAAGAACACAGTGCCAGGCTATATAATATGCTTCCGTCAAAGGTCAGTTTACAAAAAAGAAAACATTTTTGTATGGGCATGTGGTGGCACCTGCCAGTCATAACATTGAACTGTTTACGCGTGTGCCATTTCTTAGGCCCTCCTTTCTTCCTTTCCCAACACGCATATAAACACACAGGCATGCACATACAGAGAAGCACGCACGTAAAGATATACATGTGAGCAAACATACAGACTGGTGCAGACAGTGAAGCCACCCAACTGTTACACACACATGCAAATACACAGATGTGAAAGCAGGAATACACACATACAAACATAACTACTCGCGAAAACACGCACACACATACAAGTATATGCACACCAGCAAATTATGCAGCTGTTTAGAAGCGTTCTATTACTAAGAGCCTTCTTTATCCTGCTATTTCTCTCAATTCCCGAATACATACACAATTATGCAAGCATACGCGCATGCACACAGACACAAACAAACACATATAAACAGAATCAGATAATTCAACTGTTTATAAGTGTGATAGATCCATTATCCCCCTTTTCTCTCTTTGGCCCCCTTCTCCTACACACACACAAGCAATATATATACAAACAATCAAACCAGCCGATTGTTTACATTAGCGATATTTCTGGTTACCCCCTTTGGCCCTCTATTCCTACCCCCCTTTTCTTCACACACACACACACACTTCAAAATGTAAGGTAATGAGAATGGGTGCAAGTGCAAGAAGGCCCAAGCTTGACTACTCGGTGGCTGGAGTACAACTTCAAGAGACAGAAAATGAGAGAGATCTAGGAGTAAACATACTGGCAGATTTGTCTCCAGAAATACATATAAATGGCATAGTAAGGGCAGCATATGCATTCTTATCAAATGTAAGGGTGGCCTTCAGGCACATGGACAAGGAAATGTTCAGAAATATTTATGTAACCTATGTGAGGCCAAAACTCGAATATGCAGCCCCCTTTTGGAATCCGCACTTGAAAAAGCACATAGCTAAGCTTGAAAAAGTTCAAAGACATGCCACGAAACTGGTGCCAGAAATACGCAATCTCAGTTATGATGAGAGGCTGAGGGAATTAGACTTACCATCACTCGAAGCTAGAAGAGTGAGGGGGGATATGGTGACAGTCTTTAAATTCCTTCACGGTTATGATAAGAGTGGATAGGGATCGATATTTTGATATGGCTGGCTCTAGAACTAGAGGTCATAGTTTGAAGCTTCGTAAGAAAACTTCTTTGCAGGATGTAAGGAAATACTTTTTCAGTGTAAGAGTAGTTGATAATTGGAATTGGCTAAGCGAGGAGGTAGTTAATGCTATCTCAATCCATAGTTTTAAGGACAGGTATGATAAGTATCACTAAGTATAAAATGGAACCGATCAGGAGACGGGAAGATACGAGCTTTGGGCTCTTTCCCGTAAACACAATTAGGTAATCACACTTAGGTAATCACACACACACACACACACACACACACACACATGCAAGCACAGATACGAAAACATGCATATACATTAAGAGGAAACAGTAACCATCAGTTAAAAATGATGGGTCAAGAAACACACATGCGAACATAAAATAAACAAATATGCGCATACAGATGAAATGGTAATAATAGATAAGGGGGGTTTACACGGTCAAACGGTTCGTCGAACGCGGTTCGACAGACAAGTGTTTGAAGTGATGTTCGAACGTGTGAACGGGGTATTTGGTTATCGAACACGGAACTGTCTGTCGAACCGCGTTCGACGAACCGTTTGACCGTGTAAACCCCACTTACTTTCTCTTGCCAATAAAACAAATATACGCGTACAGACACATGTACGAACACAAGGAAGTATACATATACGCATACATTAAGGAATCGATAACCACATATAGCGCTCTTTTTATTAAAACAGAGATGCAAGTATCCATATACAACGATGTACGTCGCCTTACGCAATGTAAATACACAACAGACAAATAAACACAAAATCGCACTTAGATGAAGGCTACTCAAAGCAACTTTTTCCATACCACTGAATACAAATGTGCACAAACAAAGCATACATACACCCAGTTGCACACATACACTAAAAACTAGGATGGCAATCTGAGCCCCTCCCCGTTAAAACACGTACACACACACACACACACCACACACACACACACACACACACACACACTCACACACAAACACACACAGAGCTACTCCTTTAAAGTATAAGGAAATCCAAAACATTGACAGATCTGTAAACACAAGAGCATTGAAACTATACAAAATGTAACTCTATTACAAAATGATGAATTGTACTTAACGATATATACAAAATCCATTCACTATGTTTGTAATATTTGTAAAAGAAGCCACGTTTACAATTGACAGAGCTCAAGGAAATATGTAACAAATCAGTTTTCTTTTCGTTCTTCCTCAATAAAAAAAAAAACCTCGAAATATGAATAACATACATATTCTTATTTAATACTTTCTTGTTTATATATTTACTTGTTTATTTGTTACTGTATTAATTTATTCAAAAGCTTCTCTTTATAAAATAAAAAGCCAGTTTCCCTGCTAACCTGTACAATAAATTATATATATATAAATATATATATATATATATATATATATATATATATATATATATATATATATATATATATATATATATATATATTATATCATCATATATATATATAATATATATATATATATATAAATATATCTAATTATATATATATATATATATATATTTATATATATATATATATATATATATATATAAATATATATATATAT
>JAXCGZ010001897.1:0-12500 GCA_037179515.1 Halocaridina rubra
ATATATATATATATATATATATATATATATATATATATATATATATATATATATATATATATATATATATATATATATATATATATATATATATATATATATATATATATATATATATATATATATATATATATATATATATATATATATATATATATATATATATAATATATATATATATATATATATATATATATATATATATATATATATATATATATATATATATATATATATATATATATATATATATATATATATATATATATATATATATATATATATATATATATATATATATATATATATATATATATATATATATATATATATATATATATATATATATATATATATATATATATATATATATATATATATATATATTATATATATATATATATATATATATATATATATATATATATATATATATATATATATATATATATATATATATATATATATATATATATATATATATATATATATATATATATATATATATATATATATATATATATATATATATATATATATATATATATATATATATATATATATATATATATATATATATATATATATATATATATATATATATATATATATATATATATATATATATATATATATATATATATATATATATATATATATATATATATATATATATATATATATATATATATATATATATATATATATATATATATATATATATATATATATATATATATATATATATATATATATATATATATATATATATATATATATATATATATATATATATATATATATATATATATATATATATATATATATATATATATATATATATATATATATATATATATATATATATATATATATATATATATATATATATATATATATATATATATATATATATATATATATATATATATATATATATATATATATATATATATATATATATATATATATATATATATATATATATATATATATATATATATATATATATATATATATATATATATATATATATATATATATATATATATATATATATATATATATATATATATATATATATATATATATATATATATATATATATATATATATATTATATATATATATATAATATATATATATATATATATATATATATATATATATATATATATATATATATATATATATATATATATATATATATATATATATATATATATATATATATATATATATATATATATATATATATATATATATATATATATATATATATATATATATATATATATATATATATATATATATATATATATATATATATATATATATATATATATATATATATATATATATATATATATATATATATATATATATATATATATATATATATATATAATATATATATATATATATATATATATATATATATATATATATATATATATATATATATATATATATATATATATATATATATATATATATATATATATATATATATATATATATATATATATATATATATATATATATATATATATATATATATATATATATATATATATATATATATATATATATATATATATATATATATATATATATATATATATATATATATATATATATATATATATATATATATATATATATATATATATATATATATATATATATATATATATATATATATATATATATATATATATATATATATATATATATATATAATATATATATATATATATATATATATATATATATATATATATATATATATATATATATATATATATATATATATATATATATTATATATATATATATATATATATATATATATATATATATATATATATATATATATATATATATATATATATATATATATATATATATATATATATATATATATATATATATATATATATATATATATATATATATATATATATATATATATATATATATATATATATATATATATATATATATATAATATATATATATATATATATATATATATATATATATATATATATATATATATATATATATATATATATATATATATATATATATATATATATATATATATATATATATATATATATATATATATATATATATATATATATATATATATATATATATATATATATATATATATATATATATATATATATATATATATATATATATATATATATATATATATATATATATATATATATATATATATATATATATATATATATATATATATATATATATATATATATATATATATATATATATATATATATATATATATATATATATATATATATATATATATATATATATATATATATATATATATATATATATATATATATATATATATATATATATATATATATATATATATATATATATATATATATATATATATATATATATATATATATATATATATATATATATATATATATATATATATATATATATATATATATATATATATATATATATATATATATATATATATATATATATATATATATATATATATATATATATATATATATATATATATATATATATATATATATATATATATATATATATATATATATATATATATATATATATATATTATATATATATATATATATATATATATATATATATATATATATATATATATATATATATATATATATATATATATATATATATATATATATATATATATATATATATATATATATATATATATATATATATATATATATATATATATATATATATATATATATATATATATATATATATATATATATATATATATATATATATATATATATATATATATATATATATATATATATATATATATATATATATATATATATATATATATATATATATATATATATATATATATATATATATATATATATATATATATATATATATATATATATATATATATATATATATATATATATATATATATATATATATATATATATATATATATATATATATATATATATATATATATATATATATATATATATATATATATATATATATATATATATATATATATATATATATATATATATATATATATATATATATATATATATATATATATATATATATATATATATATATATATATATATATATATATATATATATATATATATATATATATATATATATATATATATATATATATATATATATATATATATATATATATATATATATATATATATATATATATATATATATATATATATATATATATATATATATATATATATATATATATATATATATATATATATATATATATATATATATATATATATATATATATATATATATATATATATATATATATATATATATATATATATATATATATATATATATATATATATATATATATATATATATATATATATATATATATATATATATATATATATATATATATATATATATATATATATATATATATATATATATATATATATATATATATATATATATATATATATATATATATATATATATATATATATATATATATATATATATATATATATATATATATATATATATATATATATATATATATATATATATATATATATATATATATATATATATATATATATATATATATATATATATATATATATATATATATATATATATATATATATATATATATATATATATATATATATATATATATATATATATATATATATATATATATATATATATATATATATATATATATATATATATATATATATATATATATATATATATATATATATATATATATATATATATATATATATATATATATATATATATATATATATATATATATATATATATATATATATATATATATATATATATATATATATATATATATATATATATATATATATATATATATATATATATATATATATATATATATATATATATATATATATATATATATATATATATATATATATATATATATATATATATATATATATATATATATATATATATATATATATATATATATATATATATATATATATATATATATATATATATATATATATATATATATATATATATATATATATATATATATATATATATATATATATATATATATATATATATATATATATATATATATATATATATATATATATATATATATATATATATATATATATATATATATATATATATATATATATATATATATATATATATATATATATATATATATATATATATATATATATATATATATATATATATATATATATATATATATATATATATATATATATATATATATATATATATATATATATATATATATATATATATATATATATATATATATATATATATATATATATATATATATATATATATATATATATATATATATATATATATATATATATATATATATATATATATATATATATATATATATATATATATATATATATATATATATATATATATATATATATATATATATATATATATATATATATATATATATATATATATATATATATATATATATATATATATATATATATATATATATATATATATATATATATATATATATATATATATATATATATATATATATATATATATATATATATATATATATATATATATATATATATATATATATATATATATATATATATATATATATATATATATATATATATATATATATATATATATATATATATATATATATATATATATATATATATATATATATATATATATATATATATATATATATATATATATATATATATATATATATATATATATATATATATATATATATATATATATATATATATATATATATATATATATATATATATATATATATATATATATATATATATATATATATATATATATATATATATATATATATATATATATATATATATATATATATATATATATATATATATATATATATATATATATATATATATATATATATATATATATATATATATATATATATATATATATATATATATATATATATATATATATATATATATATATATATATATATATATATATATATATATATATATATATATATATATATATATATATATATATATATATATATATATATATATATATATATATATATATATATATATATATATATATATATATATATATATATATATATATATATATATATATATATATATATATATATATATATATATATATATATATATATATATATATATATATATATATATATATATATATATATATATATATATATATATATATATATATATATATATATATATATATATATATATATATATATATATATATATATATATATATATATATATATATATATATATATATATATATATATATATATATATATATATATATATATATATATATATATATATATATATATATATATATATATATATATATATATATATATATATATATATATATATATATATATATATATATATATATATATATGTATATATATATATATATATATATATATATATATATATATATATATATATATATATATATATATATATATATATATATATATATATATATATATATATATATATATATATATATATATAGGCTGCTTGGCTAGTGATACGTGGCCTCGGCAGAGGAGGAGGGATGCAATTCGCCAACTCATCAGAGCAGCAATGGAAGTAGTAGCGATAGAAAAGCGAAAGGGAAGATATCTTACGGGGAAGAGAGAGAGAATCTAGGTTAGAAGTAAGAAAAGGATCATTAATGAGTCTGACTGCCTTAGATTCAACCCTCTCAACAAGATAAGTAAAGGAAGAAGCGCCCCAGATGTGAGAGCAGTATTCTAAGCAGGGACAGATAAGACCTTTGTAAATTTTAAGTAACTGCAATGAGGAAAAGTAATGACGGAAACGAAATAAAAACCCCAATTTTTAGATGAAGATTTAGAAATTTGGAAAATGTGATTCCTCCAAGACAAGTTAGAGGCTATATGGATTCCTTATATGTTGATAGAGTTAAGAGGGTAAATTTCATTAGTTACGAAGACAATAGGGTAATCAGGAGGAGAAGAAGATAAAGAGATAGCAGGAAACTGTCTTGGAGGCATTGAATTTAACTAAATTTTAAGTGCGCCATTCAGATACTCTCTGCAAATCGGAGTTAAGAGTAGAAGAAAAAGTGATACGAGATTGATTACGAGTAACAGATGAAGGTTGTGAAGAAAGGGCAGAGGAAAGGTGAAGGGTAGAATCATCAGCAATGGCATGAAGAAGAGAGGAAGATGGGGATTGTAGAAGATCATTGATGAAGAGAAGGAAAAGAGTAGGTGAAAGAACAGAGCCCTGTGGAACACCACTGCTAACAGAGAAAGGGCTAGATGTCGCGCCATCAACAACTACAGATATAGAACGGTCAGTAAGAAAACTGGAAATCATACAACCGAAAGAAGGGGTAAAGCCATAGGCAGGGAGTTTGGCCAACAGAGCCTTGTGCCAGACTCTGTCTAAAGCCTTAGAGATATCAAGGGCAACGAGAAAATATTCCCCATAGTTCCTCAGAGAAGATGACCATACATGAATAAGATAGGACAGGAGATCACCAGTGGATCTTGCCTTGCGGAAGCCGTACTGGTAATCGGAGATAAGTGAGTTGGGTTCAAGGTGTTTCAAGAAGTGAGCATTGAGCAAAGTTTCAAAAACTTTAGCAATAGAGGAGGTTAGGGCAATAGGTCGGTAGTTAGAAGGAATAGAGCGGTCATCCTTCTTAGGAACAGGTTGAACTAGAGCATGCTTCCAAGATGAAGGATAGATACTGGTTGACAGAATGAGGCAAAAAAGACGACAAAGCACGGGAGCCAGCTCATCTGCAATCTCCTTAAGGAACCTTGAAGGGACACCATCGGGACCAGATGCCTTGTTTGTCTTTAGCGAGCGAAGAACCTTATGAACTTTACGTGAAGAAAGGATAAGGGAGGGCATAGGGTTAAAGAGGGGAAAAGACTGAGGAACAGGTGCGCTGGAATCGTTGATAGAAGAGTTGGCAGTAAAATGAGAGCCAAATAAAGTGGCTATGTTAGTGTGAGAGCAAGCTATAGAACCATCAGAACGAATGAGAGGGGGAAAGCTTGAGTTACAGAAGTTTTTGGAGAGATTTTTGGCTAAGGACCAGAAGCATTTGTCAGTGGGAGAGGAGTTAAGGTCATCAACTTTCCTTCTTATATATATATATATATATATATATATATATATATATATATATATATATATATATATATATATATATATATATATATATATATATATATATATATATATATATATATATATATATATATATATATATATATATATATATATATATATATATATATATATATATATATATATATATAAATATATATATATATATATATATATATATATATATATATATATATATATATATATATATATATATATATATATATATATATATATATATATATATAACAGAAATGTTGGGTTGATGTACCCTCTACTCCGAGATGCCAACATACCAATGAAGTGCAAAGTCACAATTTATCAAAGCATCTTAAAGCCGATATTGCTCTACGGATCAGAGACCTGGTCGCTCACAACGAAGACAAAATCAAAGCTGCAAGCGGCCGAAATGAAAGTACTCAGGCTAATCAAGAATGTTACAAGAAGAGACAAAATTAGAAATGAGTACATTAGGAATGAAGTGAATGTGCTACCCCTGCTGGATGATATAGAAAAGAGCAAGCTGCGGTGGTACGGACATGTAATGAGGATGGAAGAACATAGAAAACCAAAGAAGTACCTTATTTGGAAGCCGCAAGGGAAGAGGCCAGTGGGCCGACCAAGGAAAAGATGGCTGGAAGGTGTGGCGACAGCTTTGGAAAGGAGAGGAACGTCTCTGCGGGAAGTGGAAGAAAATAACTGGTACGAAGAACGAGAAGACTGGAGAGGGTTTCTAAGAGGAGTGCCAGCTGACAGACAGTAGTGTCTACCAGGCATCTTGGTGATAAAGGTGATAAAGGTGAATATATATATATATATATATATATATATATATATATATATATATATATATATATATATATATATATATACATATATATATATATATATATATATATATATATATATATATATATATATATATATATATATATATATATATATATATATATATATATATATATATATATATATATATATATATATATATATATATATATATATATATATATATATATATATATATATATATATATATATATATATATATATATATATATATATATATATATATATATATATATATATATATATATATATATATATATATATATATATATATATATATATACCTCCTCCTGCAAAGAAATTTTCTTTCGAAGCTTCAAACTATGACCTCTAGTTCTAGAACCAGCCATATCAAAATATTGATGCCCATCCACTCTATTATAACCATGAAGGAATTTAAAGACTGTCACATATCCCCCTCAATCTTCTAGCTTAGATTGATGGTAAGTCTAATTCCCTCAGCCTCTCATCATAACTGAAATTGCGTATTTCTGGCACCAGTTTCGTGGCATGTCTTTGAACTTTTTCAAGCTTAGCTGTGTGTGATTACCTAATTGTGATTACCTAATTGTGTTTACGGGAAAGAGCCCAAAGCTCGTATCTTCCCGTCTCCTGATCGGTTCCATTTTAGACTTAGTGATACTTATCATACCTGTCCTTAAAACTATGGATTGAGATAGCATTAACTACCTCCTCGCTTAGCCAATTCCAATTATCAACTACTCTTACACTGAAAAAGTATTTCCTTACATCCTGCAAAGAAGTTTTCTTACGAAGCTTCAAACTATGACCTCTAGTTCTAGAGCCAGCCATATCAAAATATCGATCCCTATCCACTCTATCATAACCATGAAGGAATTTAAAGACTGTCACCATATCCCCCCTCACTCTTCTAGCTTCGAGTGATGGTAAGTCTAATTCCCTCAGCCTCTCATCATAACTGAGATTGCGTATTTCTGGCACCAGTTTCGTGGCATGTCTTTGAACTTTTTCAAGCTTAGCTATGTGCTTTTTCAAGTGTGGATTCCAAAAGGGGGCTGCATATTCTAGTTTTGGCCTCACATAGGTTACATAAATATTTCTGAACATTTCCTTGTCCATGTGCCTGAAGGCTACCCTTACATTTGATAAGAATGCATATGCTGCCCTTACTATGCCATTTATATGTATTTCTGGAGACAAATGTGCCAGTATGTTTACTCCTACATCTCTCTCATTTTCTGTTTCTTGAAGTTGTACTCCAACCACCGAGTAGTCAAGCTTGGGCCTTCTTGCACTTGTACCCATTCTCATTACCTTACATTTTGAAGTATTGAATTTCATTAGCCACTTTTCTGACCACTCATGCAGATTTTTTAGATCCTCCTGAAGTCCTCTACCATTGTTCTCGTTTTTTACTTTCTTCACAATCTTTGCATCATCTGCAAACATATTCATGAATGAATTTACAGACTCTGGTAGGTCATTTACATATACAAGGAACAAAAGTGGCCCTAAAACTGAACCCTGTGGAACTCCACTACTAACTCTTCTCCATTCAGACACTGAGTGTCTTACTCTAACCCTCTGTTCCCTTCCTTCTAAGTAAGTTTTTATCCATTCCAAAACATTTCCACCTATTCTAGCCATTGATTGCAGCTTCCTAATAAGTCTCCCATGTGGAACAGTGTCAAACGCTTTCTGGAAGTCTAGGAATATGCAATCTGCCCAGCCCTCTCTTTCCTGTAAGATTTGGCTTACCTCATAAAATTCTAATAAGTTTGTTACTGTTGATCTACCTTCTCTGAAGCCATGTTGCCTCACTGACAAAAAGTCGAAGGATTCCAAGTGAAGAAAGATATGTTTCCTTAGTAGTTTCTCCATAACTTTGCAAACTATGCTGGTCAAGGAAACTGGTCTATAGTTCAGAGCCGCATCCCTCCTTACCTTTTTGAAGATAGGTATCACATTTGCTTGTTTCCAGCATCTTGGAATCTCCCCCGACTCCAGTACCTCCTTAAATATGATACTTAGTGCTACTGATATTGTGTTTGCGCAGTTTTTAAGCACATGAGGGGATATGTCATCAGGACCTGTAGCTTTATGAACATCTAAATCCATCAGTGCTTTGCATACCTCTGTAGCTGTAAGGTTGATGTTCTCTAATAACTGCCCTTGAGCTTCTATCACTGCAATCTGAGGGGGTGGGGTATTTTCTACTGTAAATACTGACTGAAACTCCTTGTTCAATTCTTTGCAGATCTCTTCATCCGTCTCAGTGATGCTTCCATCCGCTCTCTTTAGCCTTAAAACCTGTTCTTTTACCTTCAGTTTTCCTCTGATAAAGCTGTGGAAAAGCTTGGGATTTTCTTTAGCCTTCCTGGTGATGTCCCTCTCATAGTCTCTCTCTGCCTCTCTCCTTTTACTTAGGTAGTCATTTCTTGCTCTTTTGTAGGTTTGCCAGGCATTTATGTTTTTTCTCCTCCTATACCTTTTCCAGCATTTGTATCTCCACTCCTTAGCTCTTTAACACCCATTATCGAACCATTTCTCTCTGGCATGAATTACACCTACTTTGGTGACAGGTATGCAGCAATCTACTATCTTCCCATATTTCTCACAAAAGATGTCATACATTTCTTGTACAGATTTGTTGTAAAATAAGGTTCTCCAGTCAATAACTGCAAAAAGCTCATTCATTTTGATGTAATCTCCTTTCCGATAGTTCCTCCTCATGTCCTCAGTGCCTCTACTCTCAGGAAGAATATCTTCAATGATATACTCCATCAACAACACATAGTGGTCACTCTTTCCAATTGGTGGTTCATACTCATTTTTTTCAATATCCAACACATTATCTGTGAACACTAGATCAAGTAGTGATGGCTCATCCCCACCCCTGGCCCTTGTTGGTTCCATTACATGTTGGTGTAGGAAATTCCCTTGTACGCAATCTAGGAATCTTGCCCCGAATGAGTCCTCACCACTGTGTGGGTCAAGATTTATCCAATCTATCTCTTTATGATTAAAGTCTCCCATAATCAAAATCCTACATTTTTTTCCCGTGCCATGTTAACAACTGAGTTTATGACTTCAATAGTACCTATATGACTTTCCTCATAAACTTCAAGCCTATTTTGGTTCCTTGGTGGGTTGTATACAACAGTTATTATAATGCTCTCTGACCCAGTATTTATGCAAGCAACAAGAAATTCCTTGAACTCACTTTCTATAGCCAAGTTTATTTCTTCGACTTGAATCCTTTCACTTATGAGCAGTGCTATCCTTCCACCAGTCCTCTCAGATCTTTCAACCCTTAGTATTCTGAAACCCTTAGGAAAAACTGTGACACTGTTTATGTCCTCACTCAACTTAGCCTCTGTTATTGCTACTATATCTGCCTTACTGTTGTGAATATTATCTTTTAATTCTACTGCCTTACCAGCTAATCCATCAGCATTTGTGTATAACAATCTTAATGAGGCCCCATCCCCTGATCTTCTGTCATTATCTTCTTTATCTCCCCTTTGTCTGGAAGAACTCTGTAATGAAAATTTTTCTTCTCTTCTTCATTTCTTTCATCATTTAACCTTCTTGCCTCTTGCAACAAGTTTTTGATCTTTCCCATCTCTTCCTGTGTTCTGTATTGTCTAATGAACACTTCTTTGAATTCTTGAAGGTCTTTTAGACTTTTTTTTTCTCAACAATATTTCCCTACATGTTTCCCCTCTCTCAAAGGTTACTTTTGTTGGTCTCGGCTTTCCTTCCCTCGAATATTTACCTAGTTGGTGTAGTTTACAATATCCTCAGGACCACATACTACTCCAAGCTTTCTTATCAGGTCTACAACCCTAGCTTTATTTTCTTCAAGTCTCCCCTGCCATGTTGGCTCCTGGGACTCGCTTATGCCTGAGATTACCACTGTCTTCTCCTTATCAAGTGCCAGTCTGATGAGTGGGTTTGCCCTTTCCATCACAACGTCTTTCATTTTTTCGATTACTGTCTCTTTATATTTGACTCTTTTCCCCTTCCAGCTTCTTTAGTTTTTTTTTCTAGTTCCTTTCTCTCCTGCCCTTGTGCTTTATTTGCTTCCTCCAAAGATCTTATTTGCTCTCTGAGTGTTTCATTCTCTTTCATTTCTCCATCCATATTCTGAATTTTATCATCAAGGCTTATAACCATTTCCTCTAAATTCTTGATTTTCTGTTTGAGTCTCCTGATGGCTACCCCTCCTGCCGACCCATGGATGGGAGAGGTTTGGGACAGAGATGGCTTCATTTTTATGTTCTCCCTC
>JAXCGZ010001897.1:15000-27500 GCA_037179515.1 Halocaridina rubra
CGCGGCGCCGCACTCTTGGCCATCCCATCATCATCCTTAGCCCAGCAGGGGCTTTGCCATTGAGCGGTTGGTTGGAGACGATAATAAGGAGCACATGGGGCCTTTTATATTTGTGCCCTGTGGGGCGGGCATAATATCAAAGAATAGCCTCACCGTATTCCCTGCGTGTCGTAAAAGGCGACTAAAAGTGGACGGGGTGGGGGGACTGGGAATCCCCCCCCTTGTATCAACCTCCTGCGAGGCATCAACAAAGAGGGGGAGTAGAGGGGAGAATAACTTCTCCCCAAACTTTCCTTTCTTGACGTCGGCTACCCCCCAATTTAAGGGGGAAACAGCCACGGTATATGTATGTATGTATATATATATATATATATATATATATATATATATATATATATATATATATATATATATATATATATATATATATATATATATATATATATATATATATATATATATCAGATAGTGCTATAATTGCACTATCTGTAAGTTATTATAAGTAGCGATGTCAGCAGTGGAGAGATAAGCTTCTTCTTCTTTAAAGTTGTTTATTAGAGTATACACTTATTTAATTCCTCGAAGCTCCCATTCCTAGTAGTTCTGGTCACTCTCTATTCCCGCTCCCAAGGGGGAGGTTGTTAACTACGGATGTGACTTCTGCCCCCGGCAAGTGCTACCTTCTAACTAAAACACGGGCTCTATGTGCCAGTCCTGGTGGCGGCGGGTCTCAAGTGCACTCACTGCCATCTGGCAACTATAGGCATCTATGAAATGCCATGTGAGGCTATAGGCATTTATGATATGCCATACGACATCCCCCACCACCAATCTATAGTATATCCAATATTTCGGACAAAGCATAACTACTTTCATGAGAGCCTTATAATTTTATAACTATCATTATTTTACAAAAAAAAAGGGCAGAACTATCTAATGAACTAACTTATGAAACTATTACAGTCTCATACTATTATCTAAACAGATTACAGTAATATCAAAATTACTATGCAAAAACTGACAAAAGAAAAATATGTTCTTTTTAATAAGCATTGTAATAAAAGTAAAAAAATAAAAATAAAGTATTCTCAATTGAAATATATAGCTAGTAAGCATTGAGAACATAATTTATTAACAAAGCTAAATAAGCTATTAAATTACTTAACAGTGCACAATACTTTTGCACATGATATATGCAATTATTTTTATAACAAAACATTTGTCATAGTGTGAAAAGAGTTGAAAAGGTGTGAGTAGTAAAAAATATTCACAATTACAATATGTAAGTAATATTCACGGACAAACTGATCGGAGAACTCAATGAACATAATATAAAATACAGTTGGCTATGATTTGCAAAGATTATATCATGACTTAAAGCAATGACAATATTTAAACAGAGAAACAACTTATTACGATTTTTGCAAATTGTAACATTTAACACACGTTATAGTGAGAAATAAAATAGAATTCAACATGTACAATTGATCAATGACACTTATTCTAATAAACTTAAATTCTAAGGGAGACTCTGAGGTTTTTTCATCTAAATCTACAATTAAAATTATCTTAAGACTAGAAAAAAAAGATAGAAAAAAAGATTACAATATTTGGTCTTCACCCATAGTTGTCAAAGACGGTGGGGACATTTTCTTTCCCATTTTTATCAGTTCAAATATGTTGGGAAAAATACTTTTTTTTTTCTTAATTATTTAAATTAATTTTTTTATAAGGATTTTCCACACCCTTTTCTTTTGTTAGTTTTAAAATTTTCTATTATAGGGATTTTCAATTATTTTTTTTTCTAGTTTCTAAAATTATTATATGTATAGGGATTTTTTCTTTCTTTATCTTTATCAGTTCGAGTATGGGGGAAAATATTTTTAGTGTTATTTAACTTTCTTAATTCTTTTCTATGATAGGGATTTTTAATTCCCCCTTTTTTTTAATTTTCACTAAAGTTATTATATGTATGGGGATTTTTTCTTTCCCCCTTATCATTTTTAATTTTTGGGGATTTTCACTTCCCCAGCCCCTCAATTACTCATCATTGCTAGGTCTTGCAAATAAAACTTCATCTAATTTCCTACTACCCCCATCTAACTCTTCTGGGTAGGTCCAGGTTGTGACGATGTACCCGAATCATCTTTTGATGTGGAGATGGGCCGGACAATGGGAGGGAGTTAATGCATCAAACGGAACCCCTCCCCCCACTTTTGAAGTGATCCTATAACCACCGCTCACGCCACCTCCCCGTGGAGGCGCAATCTCTCTCCACTAGCTGAAATATACGAACATAGCATGGAGTAGATCCTAGGGCCGGAAATTAGAGCCTAATGTCGCTAGTACAAATGCAGAGAGAATACATATGACCTCTGCATACAAACAACGGCCTTTGTCTGCATTCAGAGGGTAGACTTTGCCTCTCTGCATCTGCAGGCACTTGCAATCTCTCCCATGGGTAAAAGGGACTGGTTTGTGAAAATAAAATTTAGAAATTACAGGTCGGGGCTGCCTGGAAATAGGGTGGTAATGGAAAGTATGTGTCTACACCATTAGATTATTATTCCAATATACTTAGGACTTAGCTGAGTAACTGATACATAACATTAGCATACTATAGATATTAAAAAGAAAAGTCATGAAATGCTGAGAACAACCACTAAAGAAATATTCTTATTAGCAGCGACTACAGTAACATAAAAGCATGAATTCAATATAAAAAATACAAAACATTTGGTTACTGCTGATAGCATTTACTAAAATAATAATTATGCAAAAGGCCATGGAGTGATAGCAGCAATAAGAGCCAACATAATAATAACAATACTAATAATCAGGGTCATAATAAGAATAATAAAAATTAAATAAAAAGTACTAAAGCAGGAATAGCTGTACATATGCCATTGAGACTTGCATTTTGAACTAAGAACAGATTTCTTTACTTATATTTCATAATATTGCTCATTCTAACACAGTTTCTTTGGCTATTCGAATTCCTGCAGTCATTATATATATATATATATATATATATATATATATATATATATATATATATATATATATATATATATATATATATATATATATATATATATATATATATATATATATATATATATATATATATATATATATATATATATATATATATATATATATATATATAATGAGCATAGTTATCAACCTTCTGGTTGTTCAATTTGTCAGTGGGACCTTTATCCATTTCCTAAAACAGTTGCAATATGTGGCAGAAAAACTCATATAATAATCAGCTCAGCTTATGTCTTATCAGTATTTATGCAATATCATGAATGCAAAAACTTATCAACTGTAATAAAACTTGGGCACATTTATCATCTAGCAAATTTGCAAAGGAATCTAAAAGAATCAATGATCATAATACTCTGTTAACATAGAGAAATAACATGGTTCAGTATGTAAAGGGTAAAAGAGGATGAGAGAGAGAGAGAGAGAGAGAGAGAGAGAGAGAGAGAGAGAGAGAGAGAGAGAGAGAGAGAGAGGAGAGAGAGAGAGAGAGAGAGAGAGAGAGAGAGAGAGAGAGAGAGAATATATATTTCTTAAAAAAAAAACATAACTTTTGCATATAGGGCCCATTTTTATGACTTGACTTCCTGCCCAACTATACAAAGGGACAGAGTGCAACTGCAATCATTTTCTAAGGTCTAAAAAAGAATAAAAACAAAATAACTTCGTGTACAACTGCAGAAACATCAAAGCATAAGTCCATTCTTTTCTGCTTAACGTTGCACTGGACTTTACTGAAATGAGCATACACATCCTTGTCTATTATGGTAATCGTTTCTCTTTCTATAAATCAGAGGGTTGAATTGAAGCACACACTCGCTATAAGTCAACATACCTCTGATGAAATTAAAGCAAAATACTACAATCATATGTGATGATATCTCTACTACTATCAACAAAATTATGATTATCTTAATTATCTCAATTGTAATTATAAGGTTCATGACAATGATAGTAATTGACAATAATTATTTCTAGATAAGTCTATAAAAAACGTGTATCTGAAAAACTATAAAAAGTTTGTGTCTGTGTATGCAGTAATAAAATTAAAAATAATATTTCATTTGCAACATTAAAGAATGCATTTGGCTTGAGTTTCATAATCTCTTGAGGATTTATACATGAAAAATTAATATATGTATTCTTCTACTAACTCAAATTTAAATTTTTCGAGTGACTATTCAACAGAATTACCTCAGGAGACAGGGGGGAGTTATATATTTTTTCTCCTTTTCATACTTACGATCGGGTAGGTACTTAACTAACTTCTTTTTTACTCTTTCCTTTTCCTACCCAAAAATACTGCCCAATATCTGTCTTCTGGACTTCAAGTGGCTAGCTTTTGCGGGGAGTTTTGCATTTAGGTGCTGTTCCTCCCCTGTCTCTGTGGTTTCTGGATCAACTTCGTCTCTTTCAAATACAGGAAACGGCTGTTTGACATCCTTGTGGTCATTTCTTGTGAGTTTACACTCTCTTCTTCATGGCCAAGCTGAAATAATTGTGACCAACATTATCATGGCTAAAACTTTCACAGTTTTATTTTATCTATTTAACATAATCTTTCGGACAAATAATGTATATACTGCAGCTGGAAAAAAATATAGAATTATTCAGAGATTCATGTCCTTTATCACTTAATATCTCTCTTGGAATTCTCGAAAATCGAATAATAATCTCGTTGGCGACTAGGTGACGAAACAAAAATAAAATAAAATCTGCATCTCAACCATATCTGGACAGGTGGAAAATGACGTGGACTCAAAAATATCTCTGAATAGACATCGCAACAACTACATCACCTCCCATTAAAATAACAATCATATGGCTTGCATAAAAACAAGGTGGTGCAGGAGAAGTGTCCTCGCAGACTCTATCCCCATCATGCTTCCCAAACGGTCTTTCCCACGACTCCACCCACGAAACCCCCACATTATATCCCCAGTCAGTCATACCCATTCTTTCCTTCACTCGCTCACATTCAAAACTTGCATTCCCTTTCTTTCTGTGTAATTCCCCCCCTTCCCGTCACTCTGAAGGAGTGTGTGGGTGCAGTTTCGGTCGGGCTGGGTGGTCACATGACTGCGTCACCAGTCCAATGTCCCCCCCTCTACTCCTACTAGGGTGCGTTCAGGCAACACATAAATCCCCCCCTTCACAGCACAAATCACTTGACTCTACTTTTCCCGCCTGCATACCGAAAAAATAAAAACTCGTTTTATTGAACAGTAAAGATCTAAATAACATCGTAGAATTTTCTTATTCTTCAAAAAGCTATATGTTATACACATAATTTAATATCAATATCTTTATAATAGCGATGTTAGAAGAGGGATCGGTCATTCTGCCTTTCTTTCGCCAAAATATCACTGGCCAAAAAAAAAAAAACCTTGAAAGCAGGTGTAGGTGTATTTCTCACTACCACTCTTCGTTAACACTGTCACTTTTGCTTTAAGAAATTAATATAAAAATGATTTTACACGTACATTAAATCTTTTTCAATTAAAATCAATACATTTGCCTGTTTAATAATTAACTTACGCAATAATAAAAATAAATTGAACACCCTTCAAATGCAATTTCTTGTTATATTATTCAAAATTACAACAAAAATAGTTTATTACTGTTTATAACTATTTGTACAAATTATCCATGTTAGTAATGGGTACAGAAATTCTACTTCTATTAACTTACTAAAGCCATACACCTCTTATATGCGGGGTAGCTAGGTCAAAGCATCACTACAAGTAAATTGGCGGAGACCTCCGACCTCAATTTCTTTTAATAATTGTCCCATTACTCACTGGATACAGATCACAAGTACTTAGCTATTTTGGGATGCTGCTTGAAGAACGTCTCGGCAACAGGCAATGGAGGAGGGGGTTCTTCTTCTTGACTCGAAGGTTTTCCCTCCAACGTCGTCCATCTCTCTCGTAAAATTGATGAATCGCCATCATATTGGTTGGATCCGGCAACATATAACTTCTGGTAAGGGGCGTTTTCTCTCAAAGCCCTGGTCACAGTGCAGCGCACTGTGACGGTGGCATACATGGAGGGCACTGTTCCTATTCTTAATGTTGAGGCCTTTGCCAATTTGGGGACGGGGGGAGAGGAGCAACTGGTTTGGTAACTTGATACTGTCGGAACTAAGGCTTTCTCACTCGACGTCGATGTCTCGCTGCTTGCAATCATCTAGAAGTTCCTTAACACTCAAACATTTCTTCCATAGATGCTTTATATGTGTTTCTTCATTATTCTTAATTCTTCTTTCTCTTCACTGTAGTAACGGCGTGGATGAATCTTAAAAGCTGCCACCAAGTTGTCAGATAGTGCTTTAATTGCACTATCTGTAAATTATTATAGGTAATGAGGTCAGTACTGGAGAGATAAACATCTTCTTCTTTAAAGTTGCTTATTAGAGTATACACTTATTTAATTCCTTGAACCTTCCATTCCTAGTAGTTCTGGACACTCTCTATTCCCGCCCCCAAGGGGGAGGTTATTAACTACGGACGTGATTTTTGCCCCCGGCAAGTGCTGCCTTCTAACTAAAACATGGGTTCTGTGGGTCAGTCCTGGTGGAGGCGGGTCTCGAGTGCACTCCCTGCCATCTGGCAACTATAGTCATCTATGAAATGCCGTGTGAGGCTATAGGCATCTATGATATGCCATACGACACACACACACACACACACATACACACACACACACACACACACACACACATATATATATATATATATATATATATATATATATATATATATATATATATATATATATATATATATATATATATATATATATATATATATACATACACACTATGGCTGGCTCTAGAACTAGAGGTCATAGTTTGAAACTTCGTAAGAAAACTTCTTTGCAGGATGTAAGGAAATACTTTTTCAGTGTAAGAGTAGTTGATAATTGGAGTTCGCTAAGCAAGGAGATAGTTAATGCTATCTCAATCCATAGTTTTAAGGACAGGTATGATAAGTATCACTAAGTATAAAATGGAACGGATGAGGAGACGGGAAGATACGAGCTTTGGGCTCTTTCCGTAAACACAATTAGGTAAACAAATTCGAACATCCAACTTGTAGTAGGCTGGCCTATGGCATCAACCAGCCTTTGCGATACTACAGCTGAAGGGTCTTGTAGACTTAAATAAGACTGTCCGAGACAGTTCGATATTAAGTCTTCCTTCAGTTACGGTTCTCTTTCTATGTCTACATCAACACCAAATATTCCTGGATACTCGTTATACATGTCTTATTATCCCTTCACATCTGACAAGTCACAATGCACCCCATCTCCTTTTCTCTTTATATTTTTTTCGTGCCCAGGCTCGATGAGGGTAAATTTTCTTGTATTTTATTTTTGGCCTGTCTTGGTGTCACAATAATAAAATAAAAAAATACTTACATATAGAGAGTATATGGCTAGAACAAAACTAAAAAGAGACCTCACTCAACTGAACAAGGATGTCTGACTAATTAAATCATGGTGGTGTTTCTTGAGGAGCCACACACACACACACACACACACACACACACACACACACACACACACACACACACACACTGGGGAAAGCTCTTAAGCCGTTTTACCTGATCCTGTGGTTCTATATATTGTTAAAAACAGTATCCTTCCCATTTATATTAACTAGTTAGTTAGTTTGATACACGAAAAAATTGAATAATAAAAGAAAAAAAAAATTACCAAAT
This sequence comes from Halocaridina rubra, assembly GCA_037179515.1. Taxonomy (NCBI): domain Eukaryota; kingdom Metazoa; phylum Arthropoda; class Malacostraca; order Decapoda; family Atyidae; genus Halocaridina; species Halocaridina rubra. The sequence goes on from JAXCGZ010001897.1 coordinate 22,773, forward strand.
ACCCACCTGTCAACAGTACTGAGTTAAGTTGCCAAGTAGTACAGCAGTCCTATTTTCTTCATTTTTTTTTTTTTTTTTGCTTTTCTTTTAGCTTTCTCGTTTGCTATTTTGTTATTTTGTATATATATTGAGTTAAATGTAAAGTCTAAATCCCGTGATAACATATCTTGGTTAGCAAGTCAGTTTATCAGTTAGGAAGAATATATAACAGAAACAGGTGGGTGCCACCTCGAACACAAATTCGAATTTTCCTTCAGGTTTGACTTTTGTTTTTCTTTTTCTTTTTATACTTAAATTACCATGGTCAAGTTTTTAAGTTAAGATGTGTGTTACCAGAAAGGAGGCAAACTGAGTCACGAAATAGCACTTATATGGAGATATAAAAATTCTGTGTGAAGGTAAATTAGAAGTTTTTCTCTTTTCTTTTTTTTTCCTCTTTCTCGTCTTCTTTCTATATTCTGTGAGAGGGAGAACATAAAAATGAAGCCATCTCTGTCCCAAACCTCTCCCACCCATGGGTCGGGAGAAGGGGTAGTCATCAGAGGACTTAAACAGAGAATCAAGAAGTTAGAGGAAATGGTTACAAGCCTTGATGATAAAATTCGGAATATGGATGGAGAAATGAAAGAGAATGAAACACTCAGAGAACAAATAAGATCTTTGGAGGAAGCAAATAAAGCACAAGGGCAGGAGAGAAAGGAACTAGAAAAAAGAATAAAGAAGCTGGAAGGGGAAAAGAGTCAACTAGAATCTAGAATTTCTAATCAAGAAGATAAAAACAAACAGCTAAATGACAACCTAAAGGAATTAGATGTTAGTTCACTGCTATCTTCTGAGAGAGACGAGATTGCTGCTTGGAATGTTCAGATTAAGGAAAACATTGAACAGTTCAGAAAAGAGTTCCAGGAGCTGAATATGGAAAATGATGCCATGAAAACGTCCTTTGCTGATGCACTAAAGGGGAATGTGGCAGTAAAAGAGGCTGTAAAGGTGGTGGCACTGGAAAACATACAAACAGTTGATTATAAAGAGACAGTAATCGAAAAAATGAAAGACGTTGTGATGGAAAGGGCAAACCCACTCATCAGACAGGCACTTGATAAGGAGAAGACAGTGGTAATCTCAGGCATAAGTGAATCCCAGGAGCCAACATGGCAGGGGAGACTTGAAGAAAATAAAGCTAGGGTTGTAGACCTGATAAGAAAGCTTGGAGTAGTATGTGGTCCTGAGGATATTGTAAACATACACCAACTAGGTAAATATTCCAGGGAAGGAAAGCCGAGACCAACAAAAGTAACCTTTGAGAGAGGGGAGACATGTAGGGAAATATTGTTGAGAAAAAAAAGTCTAAAAGACCTTCAAGAATGCAAAGAAGTGTTCATTAGACGATAAAGAACACAGGAAGAGATGGGAAAGATCAAAAACTTGTTGCAAGAGGCAAGAAGGTTAAATGATGAAAGAAATGAGGAAGAGAAAAAAAATTTTCGTTACGGAATACTTCCAGACAAAGGGGAGATAAAGAAGATAATGACAGAAGATCAGGGGATGGGGCCTCATTAAGATTGTTATACACAAATGCTGATGGATTAGCTGGTAAGGCAGTAGAATTAAAAGATAGGATTCACAACAGTAAGGCAGATATAGTAGCAATTACAGAGACTAAGTTGAGTGAGGACATAAACAGTGTCACAGTTTTTCCTAAGGGCTTCAGAATACTAAGGGTCGAAAGATCTGAGAGGACTGGTGGAGGGATAGCACTGCTCATAAGTGAGAGGATTCAAGCTGAAGAGATAAACTTGGCTATAGAAAGTGAGTTCAGGGAATTTCTTGTTGCTCGCATAAATGCTGGGTCAGAGAGCATTATAATAACTGTTGTATACAACCCACCAAGGAACCAAAATAGGCTTGAAATTTATGAGGAAAGTCATATAGGTACGATTGAAGTCATAAACTCAGTTGTTAACATGGCGCGGGAGAAAAAATGTAGGATTTTGATTATGGGAGACTTTAATCATAAAGAGATAGATTGGATAAATCTTGACCCACACAGTGGTGAGGACTCCTTTGGGGCAAGATTCCTAGATTGCGTACAAGGGAATTTCCTACACCAACATGTAATGGAACCAACAAGAGCCAGGGGTGGGGATGAGCCATCACTACTTGATCTGGTGTTCACAGATAATGTGTTGGATATTGAAAATATTGAGTATGAACCACCAATTGGAAAGAGTGACCACTGTGTGTTGTTGATGGAGTATATCATTGAAGACATTCTTCCTGAGAGTAGAGGCACTGAGGACATGAGGAGGAACTATCAGAAAGGAGATTACATCAAAATGAATGAGCTTTTTGCAGTTATTGACTGGAGAACCTTATTTTACAACAAATCTGTACAAGAAATGTATGACATCTTTTGTGAGAAATATGGGAAGATAGTAGATTGCTGCATACCTGTCACCAAAGTAGGTGTAATTCATGCCAGAGAGAAATGGTTCGATAATGGGTGTAAAAGAGCTAAGGAGTGGAGAGACAAATGCTGGAAAAGGTATAGGAGGAGAAAAAACATAAATGCCTGGCAAACCTACAAAAGAGCAAGAAATGACTACCTAAGTAAAAGGAGAGAGGCAGAGAAAGATTATGAGAGGGACATCACCAGGAAGGCTAAAGAAAATCCCAAGCTTTTCCACAGCTTTATCAGAGGAAAACTGAAGGTAAAAGAACAGGTTTTAAGGCTAAAGAGAGCGGATGGAAGCATCACTGAGACGGACGAAGAGATCTGCAAAGAATTGAACAAGGAGTTTCAGTCAGTATTTACAGTAGAAAATACCCCACCCCCTCAGATTGCAGTGATAGAAGCTCAAGGGCCGGTATTAGAGAACATCAACCTTACAGCCACAGAGGTATGCAAGGCGCTGATGGATTTAGATGTTCATAAAGCTACAGGTCCTGATGACATATCCCCTCATGTGCTTAAAAAATGCGCAAACACAATATCAGTGGCACTAAGTATCATATTTAAGGAGTCATTGGAGTCGGGGGAGATTCCAAGATGCTGGAAACAAGCAAATGTGATACCTATCTTCAAAAAGGGAAGGAGGGATACGGCTCTGAACTATAGACCAGTTTCCTTGACCAGCATAGTTTGCAAACTTATGGAGAAACTACTAAGGAAACATATCTCTCTTCACTTGGAATCCTTCAACTTTTTGTCAGTGAGGCAACATGGCTTCAGAGAAGGAAGATCAACAGTAACAAACTTATTAGAATTTTATGATGAGGTAAGCCAAATCTTACAGGAAAGAGAGGGTTGGGCAGATTGCATATTCCTAGACTTCCAGAAAGCGTTTGACACTGTTCCACATGGGAGACTTATTAGGAAGCTGCAATCAATGGCTAGAATAGGTGGAAATGTCTTGGAATGGATAAAAACTTACTTAGAAGGAAGGGAACAGAGGGTTAGAGTAAGACACTCAGTGTCTGAATGGAGAAGAGTTAGTAGTGGAGTTCCACAGGGTTCAGTTTTAGGGCCACTTTTGTTCCTTGTATATGTAAATGACCTACCAGAGTCTGTAAATTCATTCATGAATATGTTTGCAGATGATGCAAAGATTGTGAAGAAAGTAAAAAACGAGAACAATGGTAGAGAACTTCAGGAGGATCTAAATAATCTGCATGAGTGGTCAGAAAAGTGGCTAATGAAATTCAATACCTCAAAATGTAAGGTAATGAGAATGGGTACAAGTGCAAGAAGGCCCAAGCTTGACTACTCGGTGGCTGGAGTACAGCTTCAGGAGACAGAAAATGAGAGAGATCTAGGAGTAAACATATTGGCAGATTTGTCTCCAGAAATACATATAAATGGCGTAGTAAGGGCAGCATATGCATTCTTATCAAATGTAAGGGTAGCCTTCAGGCACATGGACAAGGAAATGTTCAGAAATATTTATGTAACCTATGTGAGGCCAAAACTCGAATATGCAGCCCCCTTTTGGAATCCGCACTTGAAAAAGCACATAGCTAAGCTTGAAAAAGTTCAAAGACATGCCACGAAACTGGTGCCAGAAATACGCAATCTCGGTTATGATGAGAGGCTGAGGGAATTAGACATGCCATCACTCGAAGCTAGAAGAGTAAGGGGGGATATGGTGACAGTCTTTAAATTCCTTCATGGTTATGATAGAGTGGATAGGGATCGATATTTCGATATGGCTGGCTCTAGAACTAGAGGTCATAGTTTGAAGCTTCGGAAGAAAACTTGTTTGCAGGATGTAAGGAAATACTTTTTCAGTGTAAGAGTAGTTGATAATTGGAATTCGCTAAGCGAGGAGGTAGTTAATGCTACCTCAATCCATAGTTTTAAGGACAGGTATGATAAGTATCACTAAGTCTAAAAATGGAACCGATCAGGAGACGGGAAGATACGAGCTTTGGGCTCTTTCCCGTAAACACAATTAGGTAATCACAATTAGGTAATCACACACACATGGACAAGGAAATGTTCAGAAATATTTATGTAACCTATGTGAGGCCAAAACTCGAATATGCAGCCCCCTTTTGGAATCCGCACTTGAAAAAGCACATAGCTAAGCTTGAAAAAGTTCAAAGACATGCCACGAAACTGGTGCCAGAAATACGCAATCTCAGTTATGATGAGAGGCTGAGGGAATTAGACTTACCATCACTCGAAGCTAGAAGAGTGAGGGGGGATATGGTGACAGTCTTTAAATT
>JAXCGZ010001897.1:37500-40000 GCA_037179515.1 Halocaridina rubra
GAATTAGACTTACCATCTCTCAAAGCTAGAAGAATGAGGGGGGATATTGTGACGGTTTTTTCCGCCATGGATTTGACAGTGTGAATATGGCTGGCTCTAGAACTAGTGGTCATAGTTTGAAGCTTCATAAGAAAACTTCCTTGCAGGATGTAAGGAATTACTTTTTAGTGTACCAATTCTATAGCTACTACTACTATAACTACTACTACTACTACTACTAATAATAATAATAATAATAATAATAATAATAATAATAATAATAATAATAATGATGATGATAATCGTAATAATAAAAAATAATAATAATAATAATAATAATAATAATAATAATAATAATAATAATAATAATAATAATCTAGCTGTCCGTCTACATACAATTGCCATATTCCCCCTTATAAAGGGAAGTTGGCTGAGTCAAAGAAAAATACTTTGATTTTGTAGGAGGAAACATAAGAGAAAGAGATTACCACTCCCCTTGCTCTATCCAGTTAGTAAACTTTTACAGTACGCAGGGGTACACAGAGGAAGTATTCTTACTCCTCTCCCTAAGGAAGGGGGGCAAGAAAAATAATAATAGTACTGATAATCGGATGGGCGCAATACCCCTTGTAAGGGTCACACACTCATTCACCAGCAGCCAATTCATCCCAGTCACCCCACTTCTTTCCTTGGGGATAATGGGCTGCCACAATCCACCTCCCATCATAATGCTAACTGTACTCAATATGGCGGCCACGACTGTCATTAGAGGATTTAGGTATTAGTGCTTCAGCGTACCTTACCGATGCTCACTTCTCATTCGTTGACAACTAAAAGAAAATTCATAGAAGGGATTATCCTTCCATACCCCCAACCCCCACCCTCTCTTTCTTCTAAGGTTACTGCTCATAACACTTAGGGAGTATGAGTGAGGATATAATAATAAATTAATAATAATAATAATAATAATAATAATAATAATAATAATAATAATAATAATAATAATAATGATAATAATAATAAAACAACAATAATAATAATAATAATAATCATAATAATAATAATGATAAGAACAATAATAACAATAATAATAATAATAATAATAATAATAATAATAATAGTAATAATAATAATAATAATAATAATAATATATATATATATATATATATATATATATATATATATATATATATATATATATATATATATATATATATATATATATATATATATATATATATATATATATATATATATATATATATATATATATATATATATCTTTATAATTGTGACAGCAGGACGGGCCCCTAAAAAAATTGCCTTTGTAGGGCCCAAGCATAAAGAAAACATGAAATAAGGAGAAACAGAGATGGGAAGTGTTGTGACTTGTCAGATGTGAAGGGATAAGAGAACTGTAACGAATATCCAAGAATATTCTACGTTATGTAGCATAAAAAGAGAACCGGAATTAAAAGAAGGCTTAACAACAACAATAATAATAATAATAATAATAATAATAATAATAATAATAATAATAATAATAATAATAATAATAATAATAATAATAATAATAATAATCATAATCATAATCATAATAATAATAATAATAATAATGATAATAATGATAATAATAATAATAATAATAATACTAATAATAATAACAATAATTATAATAATAAAAATAATAATAATAATTATACTAATAATAATAATAATAATAATATTGTCGTATGGCCTCTCACATAGACGCCAAGAGCCGCTAGATGGCAGAGTGTGCACTCAAAAACCCGCCCATTAGAGAGGACAACATGCGGAGAGTGAGTCAGTTATTTGAAGTTAGACCTTGCCGGGGGGCAGAATTTACGTCCTAGTTAGAAACCTCCCCCGAAGGAGGCGAGGGACAGTGACTTGTAAGAACTATAGAAATAGGTGCTTTGAGGAATATAGGAATCAAGTAGCTTCTGAATAAATTAAATTTGAAGAAGAGAGGCTTATCTGTCATCACCTCGCATGCTGTAGCTTTTGGCTTGGTATAATAATACATCAACACGACATCTGGTGGCAGCTTCAGGACGAATTCACACCGTTGCTACAGCGAAGAGACAAGAAAAAAGAATAATGAATACAGAAGAAACAGATATAAAAGCATCTCTGGAAGAAATATTTGAGTGAGAAGAAACTCCTAGATGCTTGCAAGCAAGCAATGCAGAGAGAAGCCTCAGGTCCAGCCACGCTCACAGTATCGGGTAACAAGTGCCAGCCACCCCTCTCTCCAGTCCCCGTATTGGCAAGGTCCCCTGCAGTAAGAACTGTCCTATGCATTTTGACACTTCGTTCATGAGGATTGAGAAGACTCAGCTGGGAGAAAGAGTCAGCGCCCTCCAATGTATATCACCGTGTGCTGCACTATGACTGGGCATTTGAGAGAAAATTCCCCTACCAGGAGTTATTTGTTGCTGGATCCGATTAAGAAGATGGTGAATCATTGATTTTACGAGAGATATGGACAAAGTCGGCG
>JAXCGZ010001897.1:45000-125000 GCA_037179515.1 Halocaridina rubra
GACTCTCTATCTTTTTAACTTCCCTGTTTAACTGTATATATTGCTGCCTCACCTGCTCTTCACCTCTTTAGTTTCCTGTATATTCCTCTTTTAATACCTATAAGATTCTTTATTCTATTGTTCATACATTTAGGGTCATTTTTTCTTGATCTGCAATGGTTCATGGGAATATAGTCTCTCTGACTATTCTTAAGAGTCATGACAAAATTGTTATATTCCTCATCCAAATTTATATTAACTGACGGACTGCTGTTCTTTCCTGTGAGAAAATTTAATGTATTTATCTTATCTTGTGATAATTATTGGCATGTGGTACTCAATTTTCGGGGTAATCTGCTAGCTGCGACTTGACCTGCTGGATTAACTACCCACATCTGTACCCCAGAAATTCCTTCCCATACCTCATTAGATAATTTAGTTTTTAAACCCTCAAAATCTCCTGCTCTAAAGTTTGGAACAATATTCTTGTTTTCCTTTCTAGTTTCCTTGAAAATTATGTTAAATCTAATGGAATCATGGTCACTGTTGCACAATGGGCATTTTAGTTCCTGGGTTCATCCAGTGAGGACGTGCTTCCAGTAGCTCTAGTCTTGACCATACTTAGTACAATGGAGAGTGTTGGTGTTCTTTGTGCTGGTGGTGTTAGTGGTAGTGGTGTTGGTGGTGGTGTCGTTGTTGGTGCTGTTTGTGGCTGCGCTGGGGATTTGTCCTCGTCTGACGCAAGTAAACTCATTTTTAATTTAAGAAATGAGTTGGCCGCAGTCAGGCAGGAGGTCAGATCCTTAGCAGAGGAGAACAGGGATCTGAGAGGTAAGGTAGAGGTGTTAACCAGGAAGGGACAATTGAATAGTGAAGACGACTGGAAAGTTGTGAATAAGGGTTCAACGAAGATGGTTCCTAAGAAAAATGATACTTTTATACTACAAGTTGCTAATTCATTTAGTTCACTTAGAGATGAATGTGACAGTGGCGGCAGAAATTCTTCAGGACCCATAGAGTCAGATAGGTGTATTAGCGATCGTAGAAATGGAAGTGGGAAAAGCTCTCAGGTCAAGAGCCTAGGTAAGTCTCCCAAGGTCGGAGTAACCCATCCTCCGGATAAGTCTCGTTCTCTGGTAATTGTAGGGGATTCACTATGCAGATATGTAGACAGGAAACTCAGGCATAGAGTTAGAGGAAAATATTTTTTCCCTGGAGCAGGTATGAAGAAGGTGGGTGAATCAATAAACAGCTGGATTGAGAAAAAAGATGTTGTTTGTTTGATAGCTGGTGGAAATGACGTGCGGGATGGTAGAAGTGAGGAGCTGATTAGGTTGTATAGACAAGCCCTGGATAAGATCAGGAAAAGGGGTGCAGTTCCTGTGATGTGTGGTATTCTCCCTAGGCTTAGCCAAAGTTCGGAGTGGTGGTCTCGAGCTATGGGAGTAAATGCTAGTATGGAAGTCTTCTGTTGGGAGAAAAATATAGGTTTTATAGATGGGTGGGATCACTTCACTAGTCGTAAGCATATGTATGCAAGGGATGGAGTGCATCTTTCTAATTCAGGTGTCTCGGTATTGGCTGGTATGATAGACAGAGAGGTAGGGGGGTTTTTGTTAGATACAAATAATGAAATGAATAATACTTGTGCAGAGAAATTAGTCAGTAAGGGTTCAGTAAATAGTGGGTCAAATAACTGGGAGTCTAAGGATAATAACCATTTGTTACATAGAACAAATATTAACAAAAAGAATAGCCACAAGAAGGGTAAAGCTAGAGAAAGTTTAAAAGTATATTATGCAAATAGCCGTAGTTTAGGTAACAAGATAGAAGAACTGAGAGCCATTGTATGTAGTGAGAGACAGGATATAATATGCATTAGTGAAAGTTGGATTAATTTAGAAAGCAAACACCTTAAAGCTGAGTACATAATTACAGGATATAAACTTTATAATGCTGATCGCAGTGCAGATAGAAGAGGGGGAGGGGTAATTATTTATATTAAAGATAGCCTCAGAAGCTGCATTAAGTCTGGAATTAAGACAAATCTAAATTCAGAAACCTTATGGGTTGAAATTAAAAATAATATAGAAAGTCTAGTTGTAGGAGTAGTCTACAGACCACCTGATCTAGATAATATAAAGTCGCAAGTTATATACGATGAAATTTCTAAAGTGACCAGGTCAAATAGGGTTTGCATTGTAGGGTTGATTTTAATTTTAGAAATATTAACTGAGAAACCATAACAGGTGATAGTAGCTCTAAGGAGTTTTTGGAAGTAGTAGAAGACAATTTCCTTTCTCAGCATGTACTTGATGCAACACGGGGGGTGAATATACTAGATTTAGTTCTTAGTAATAGAGAGAATATGGTTACAAATTTACAAGTTGGTGAAAAATTGGGCAACAGTGACCATGATTCCATTAGATTTAACATAATTTTCAAGGAAACTATAAAGGAAAATAAGAATATTGTTCCAAACTTTAGAGCAGGAGATTTTAAGGGCTTAAAAACTAAATTATCTAATGAGGTATGGGAAGGGATTTCTGGGGGTACAGATGTGGATAGTTAATCCAGCAGGTCAGGTCCAAGGTAGCGGATTACCCCGAGATTTGCCTACCACATGCCAAGGATTATCACAAGATAAGATCAATACATTAAATTCTCTCACAGGAAAGAACAGCAGTCCGTCAGTTAATATAAATTTGGATGAGGAATATAACAATTTTGTCATGACTCTGAAGAATAGTCAAAGAGACTATATTCCCATGAAACATTGCAGATCAAGAAAAAATGACCCTAAATGGTTGAACAATAGAATAAAGAATCTTATAGGTATTAAAAGAGGAATATACAGGAAACTAAAAAGAGGTGAAGAGCATGTGAGGCAGCAATATATACAGTTAAACAGGGAAGTTAAAAAGATAGTTAGAGAGTCGAAAAGAAAATACGAAGTTAGAATAGCAGGAGAAGCTAAAGAAAATCCTAAAGAGTTTTATCAACATTATCAAACAAAATTTAAGGAAAAAGTCGGACCAATTGAAGTAGCCAATGGCCATATCACATATTACGATAAAGTGATGTGTACATGTTTAAGTGATTATTTCTTATCTGTATTTACCAATGAAAACTTGGAAAATATTCCGGAAGTAGAATCCATTTACAGAGACAGTCCTGATAATATACTTACTTCAATAAATATTACGAGAGAGGAGGTAATAAAAGAAATAGATAAATTAAAGGCTCATAAATCTCCGGGACCTGATGGAATATATGCTAGAATATTAAAGGAATGCAAGGAAGAGCTTAGTTGTCCACTAACTGCATTATTTAATAATTCAATAAAATTAGGATCGGTACCCATGGAGTGGAAATTGGCAGATGTGGTACCAATATTTAAAAAAGGAGAACGAGTTAAAAAGAATAATTATAGGCTGGTAAGTTTAACGTCAACAGTGGGTAAGATTCTAGAATCCATAATTGCAAATAAAATAAGGGCACATCTAGAATTACACAGACTGATAAAACTTTCACAACACGGGTTTCTTAAGAGTTTTTCGTGCCTTACAAACTTACTGTCTTTTTATTCAGAAGTTTACGAGGCAGTAGATTGTGGCAAAGAATATGATACAATATATCTAGATTTTAGCAAAGCTTTTGATAGAGTTCCTCACAAAAGATTAGTTAAAAAGCTGGAAGCTCATGGTATAGGAGAAGCTGTTCTCAGATGGATCAAACAATGGTTAAAAGATAGAAAACAGAGGGTTTGCATAAATGGAGAGAAATCGGAGTGGGGCTCGGTTACGAGCGGGGTACCACAATTCTCGGTACTGGGTCCCCTATTATTCATCGTATATCTAAATGATCTGGATTCGGATATCAGTAGTAACCTAAGTAAATTCGCAGACGACACTAAAATAGGTAGAATTATAAATGGAAAAGAAGACATTCATGCTTTACAGGAAGATCTAAATAGATTATCTGAATGGTCGGACAAATGGCAAATGGAATTTAATGTTGAAAAATGTAAAGTAGTTAAAATGGGTACTATAAAAGACAATACTAGTTATAAGCTAAATAACCATGAAATCATGAGTTCTCAGTGTGAAAGGGATTTGGGAGTTCTTGTGAGTAGGAGTCTTATGCCAAGAGAGCAATGCACAGCAGTTAGAAATAAAGCAAACAGAATTTTAGGATTTATCTCAAGAAGCATTAGCAATAGGACGGAAAAAGTTAGTTTGCAGCTCTATCTTGCATTAGTTAGGCCCCATTTAGATTATGCTGTGCAATTCTGGTCACCCTATTATAGAATGGAAATTGAATCCTTGGAGAGAGTGCAGCGAAGAATGACCAAGATGATACACAATATCAGAAATCTACCATATGAGGACAGATTAAAAAAACTTAATCTACATTCTCTAGAGAGGCGAAGAGTTAGGGGGGATATGATTGAAGTGTATAAATGGTTTAAAGGGATTAACAAGGGAGATATTAATAAAGTTTTAAAAATTCATGATCAAACCAGAACTCGTAATAATGGATTTAAGCTTGATAAATTTAGGTTCAGAAGGGAAATTGGTAAAAATTGGTTTGGTAATAGAGTAGCTGATGCATGGAACAAGCTTCCTAGTAGGATAGTAAATTCCAATACCTTAGACACCTTCAAATGTAGATTAGATAGACATATGACAGAGGTAGGGTGGGTATGAATAGGTTAGTGCTTATTAGAAAAATCATAAAAAGAAAAATAGAATAAATAAGTAGAGTAGAATAGAATAGGTTAGACATGCTGAAAATACAATTATAAAATGGAGCTGCCTCGTGTGTGCCAGTAGGCATGTTGCAGTGTCCTCTATTCTTATGTTCTTATGTTCTTATGTTCTTATGTACTTCCAAAAACTTCTTAGAGCTACTATCACCTGTTATGGTTTCCCAGTTAATATGTCTAAAATTAAAATCGCCTACAATGCAAACTCTATTTGACCTGGTCACTTTAGAAATTTCATCGTATATAACTTGCGACTCTGTATTATCTAGATCAGGTGGTCTGTAGAGTACTCCTACAACTAGACTTTCTATATTATTTTTAATTTCAACCCATAAGGTTTCTGAATTTAGATTTGTCTTAATTCCAGACTTAATGCAGCTTCTGAGGCTATCTTTAATATACATAATTACCCCTCCCCCTCTTCTATCTGCACTACGATCAGCATTATAAAGTTTATATCCTGTAATTATGTACTCAGCTTTAAGGTGTTTGCTTTCTAAATTAATTCAACTTTCACTAATGCATATTATATCCGGTCTCTCACTACATACTATGGCTCTCAGTTCTTCTATCTTGTTACCTAAACTACGGCTATTTATATAATATACTTTTAAAATTTCTCTAGCTTTACCCTTCCTGTTAATATTTGTTCTATGTAACAAATGGTTCTTATCCTTAGACTCCCAGTTATTTGACCCACTATTTACTAAACCCTTACTGACTAACTTCTCTGCACAAGTATTATTCATTTCATTATTTGTGTCTAACAAAACCCCCCTACCTCTCTGTCTATCATACCAGCCAATACCGAGACACCTGAATTAGAAAGATGCACTCCATCCCTTGCATACATATGCTTACGACTAGTGAAGTGATCCCACCCGTCTATAAAACCTATATTATTCTCCCGACAGAAGACTTTCATCCTAGCATTTACTCCTATAGCTCGAGACCACCACTCTGAACTTTGGCTAAGCCTAGGGAGAATACCACACATCACAGGAACTGCACCCCTTTTACTGATCTTATTCAGGGCTTGTCTATACAACCTAATCAGCTCCTCACTTCTACCATCCTGCACGTCATTTCCCCCAGCTATCAAACAAACAACATCTTTTTTCTCAATCCAGCTATTTATTGACTCACCCACCTTCTTCATACCTGCTCCAGGGAAAAAATATTTTCCTCTAACTCTATGCCTGAGTTTCCTGTCTACATATCTGCATAGTGAATCCCCTACAATTACCAAAGAACGAGACTTATCTGGAGGATGGGTTACTCCGACCTTGGGAGACTTACCTAGGCTCTTGACCTGAGAGCTTTTCCCACTTCCATTTCTAAGATCGCTAGTACACCTATCTGACTCTATGGGTCCTGAAGAATTACTGCCGCCACTGTCACCTTCATCTCTAAGTGAACTAAATGAATTAGCAACTTGTAGTCTAAAAGTATCATTTTTCTTAAGAACCATCTTCGTTGAACCCTTATTCACAACTTTCCAGTCGTCTTCTCTATTCAATTGTCCCTTCCTGGTTAACACCTCTACCTTACCTCTCAGATCCCTGTTCTCCTCAGCTAAGGATCTGACCTCCTGCCTGACTGCGGCCAACTCATTTCTTAAATTAAAAATGAGTTTGCTTGCGTCAGACGAGGACAAATCCCCAGCACAGCCACAAACAGCACCAACAACGACACCACCACCAACACCACCACCACTAACACCACCAGCACAAAGAACACCACCACTCTCCATTGTACTAAGTATGGTCAAGACTAGAGCTACTGGAAGCACGTCCTCACTGGATGAACCCAGGAACTATTTTGCAGCTCTATATGCTAGAATATTAAAGGAATGCAAGGAAGAGCTTAGTTGTCCACTAACTGCATTATTTAATAATTCAATAAAATTAGGATCGGTACCCATGGAGTGGAAATTGGCAGATGTAGTACCAATATTTAAAAAAGGAGAACGTGTTAAAAAGAATAATTATAGGCCGGTAAGTTTAACGTCAACAGTGGGTAAGATTCTAGAATCCATAATTGCAAATAAAATAAGGGCACATCTAGAATTACACAGACTGATAAAACTTTCACAATACGGGTTTCTTAAGGGTTTTTCGTACCTTACAAACTTACTGTCTTTTTATTCAGAAGTTTACGAGGCATAAGATTGTGGCAAAGAATATGATACAATATATCTAGATTTTAGCAAAGCTTTTGATAGAGTTCCTCACAAAAGATTAGTTAAAAAGCTGGAAGCTCATGGTATAGGAGGAGCTGTTCTCAGATGGATCAAACAATGGTTAAAAGACAGAAAACAGAGGGTTTGCATAAATGGAGAGAAATCAGAGTGGGGCTCGGTTACTAGCGGGGTACCACAAGGCTCGGTACTGGGTCCCCTATTATTCATCGTATATCTAAATGATCTGGATTCGGATATCAGTAGTAACCTAAGTAAATTCGCAGACGACACTAAAATAGGTAGAACTATAAATGGAAAAGAAGACATTCATGCTTTACAGGAAGATCTAAATAGATTATCTGAATGGTCGGACAAATGGCAAATGGAATTTAATGTTGAAAAATGTAAAGTAGTTAAAATGGGTACTATAAAAGACAATACTAGTTATAAGCTAAATAACCATGAAATCATGAGTTCTCAGTGTGAAAGGGATTTGGGAGTTCTTGTGAGTAGTAGTCTTAAGCTAAGAGAGCAATGCACAGCAGTCAGAAATAAAGCAAACAGAATTTTAGGATTTATCTCAAGAAGCGTTAGCAATAGGACGGAAAAAGTTATTTTGCAGCTCTATCTCGCATTAGTTAGGCCCCATTTAGATTATGCTGTGCAATTCTGGTCACCCTTTTATAGAATGGAAATTGAATCCTTGGAGAGAGTGCAGCGAAGAATGACCAAGATGATACACAATATCAGAAATCTACCATATGAGGACAGATTAAAAAAACTTAATCTACATTCTCTAGAGAGGCGAAGAGTTAGGGGGGATATGATTGAAGTGTATAAATGGTTTAAAGGGATTAACAAGGGAGATATTAATAAAGTTTTAAAAATCCATGATCAAACCAGAACTCGTAATAATGGATTTAAGCTTGATAAATTTAGGTTCAGAAGGGAAATTGGTAAAAATTGGTTTGGTAATAGAGTAGCTGATGCATGGAACAAGCTTCCTAGTATGATAGTAAATGCCAATACCTTAGACACCTTCAAATGTAGATTAGATAGACATATGACAGAGGTAGGGTGGGTATGAATAGGTTAGTGCTTATTAGAAAAATCATAAAAAGAAAAATAGAATAAATAAGTAGAGTAGAATAGAATAGGTTAGACATGCTGAAAATACAATTATAAAATGGAGCTGCCTCGTGTGTGCCAGTAAGCATGTTGCAGTGTCCTCTATTCTTATGTTCTTATGTTCTTATGTTCTTATGTACTTCCAAAAACTTCTTAGAGCTACTATCACCTGTTATGGTTTCCCAGTTAATATGTCTAAAATTAAAATCGCCTACAATGCAAACTCTATTTGACCTGGTCACTTTAGAAATTTCATCGTATATAACTTGCGACTCTGTATTATCTAGATCAGGTGGTCTGTAGAGTACTCCTACAACTAGACTTTCTATATTATTTTTAATTTCAACCCATAAGGTTTCTGAATTTAGATTTGTCTTAATTCCAGACTTAATGCAGCTTCTGAGGCTATCTTTAATATACATAATTACCCCTCCCCCTCTTCTATCTGCACTACGATCAGCATTATAAAGTTTATATCCTGTAATTATGTACTCAGCTTTAAGGTGTTTGCTTTCTAAATTAATTCAACTTTCACTAATGCATATTATATCCGGTCTCTCACTACATACTATGGCTCTCAGTTCTTCTATCTTGTTACCTAAACTACGGCTATTTATATAATATACTTTTAAAATTTCTCTAGCTTTACCCTTCCTGTTAATATTTGTTCTATGTAACAAATGGTTCTTATCCTTAGATTCCCAGTTATTTGACCCACTATTTACTAAACCCTTACTGACTAACTTCTCTGCACAAGTATTATTCATTTCATTATTTGTGTCTAACAAAACCCCCCTACCTCTCTGTCTATCATACCAGCCAATACCGAGACACCTGAATTAGAAAGATGCACTCCATCCCTTGCATACATATGCTTACGACTAGTGAAGTGATCCCACCCGTCTATAAAACCTATATTATTCTCCCGACAGAAGACTTTCATCCTAGCATTTACTCCTATAGCTCGAGACCACCACTCTGAACTTTGGCTAAGCCTAGGGAGAATACCACACATCACAGGAACTGCACCCCTTTTACTGATCTTATTCAGGGCTTGTCTATACAACCTAATCAGCTCCTCACTTCTACCATCCTGCACGTCATTTCCCCCAGCTATCAAACAAACAACATCTTTTTTCTCAATCCAGCTATTTATTGACTCACCCACCTTCTTCATACCTGCTCCAGGGAAAAAATATTTTCCTCTAACTCTATGCCTGAGTTTCCTGTCTACATATCTGCATAGTGAATCCAATACAATTACCAAAGAACGAGACTTATCTGGAGGATGGGTTACTCCGACCTTGGGAGACTTACCTAGGCTCTTGACCTGAGAGCTTTTCCCACTTCCATTTCTAAGATCGCTAGTACACCTATCTGACTCTATGGGTCCTGAAGAATTACTGCCGCCACTGTCACCTTCATCTCTAAGTGAACTAAATGAATTAGCAACTTGTAGTCTAAAAGTATCATTTTTCTTAAGAACCATCTTCGTTGAACCCTTATTCACAACTTTCCAGTCGTCTTCTCTATTCAATTGTCCCTTCCTGGTTAACACCTCTACCTTACCTCTCAGATCCCTGTTCTCCTCAGCTAAGGATCTGACCTCCTGCCTGACTGCGGCCAACTCATTTCTTAAATTAAAAATGAGTTTGCTTGCGTCAGACGAGGACAAATCCCCAGCACAGCCACAAACAGCACCAACAACGACACCACCACCAACACCACCACCACTAACACCACCAGCACAAAGAACACCACCACTCTCCATTGTACTAAGTATGGTCAAGACTAGAGCTACTGGAAGCACGTCCTCACTGGATGAACCCAGGAACTATTTTGCAGCTCTATATGCTAGAATATTAAAGGAATGCAAGGAAGAGCTTAGTTGTCCACTAACTGCATTATTTAATAATTCAATAAAATTAGGATCGGTACCCATGGAGTGGAAATTGGCAGATGTGGTACCAATATTTAAAAAAGGAGAACGTGTTAAAAAGAATAATTATAGGCCGGTAAGTTTAACGTCAACAGTGGGTAAGATTCTAGAATCCATAATTGCAAATAAAATAAGGGCACATCTAGAATTACACAGACTGATAAAACTTTCACAATACGGGTTTCTTAAGGGTTTTTCGTACCTTACAAACTTACTGTCTTTTTATTCAGAAGTTTACGAGGCATAAGATTGTGGCAAAGAATATGATACAATATATCTAGATTTTAGCAAAGCTTTTGATAGAGTTCCTCACAAAAGATTAGTTAAAAAGCTGGAAGCTCATGGTATAGGAGGAGCTGTTCTCAGATGGATCAAACAATGGTTAAAAGACAGAAAACAGAGGGTTTGCATAAATGGAGAGAAATCAGAGTGGGGCTCGGTTACTAGCGGGGTACCACAAGGCTCGGTACTGGGTCCCCTATTATTCATCGTATATCTAAATGATCTGGATTCGGATATCAGTAGTAACCTAAGTAAATTCGCAGACGACACTAAAATAGGTAGAAATATAAATGGAAAAGAAGACATCCATGCTTTACAGGAAGATCTAAATAGATTATCTGAATGGTCGGACAAATGGCAAATGGAATTTAATGTTGATAAATGTAAAGTAGTTAAAATGGGTACTATAAAAGACAATACTAGTTATAAGCTAAATAACCATGAAATCATGAGTTCTCAGTGTGAAAGGGATTTGGGAGTTCTTGTGAGTAGTAGTCTTAAGCCAAGAGAGCAATGCACAGCAGTCAGAAATAAAGCAAACAGAATTTTAGGATTTATCTCAAGAAGCGTCAGCAATAGGACGGAAAAAGTTATTTTGCAGCTCTATCTCGCATTAGTTAGGCCCCATTTAGATTATGCTGTGCAATTCTGGTCACCCTATTATAGAATGGAAATTGAATCCTTGGAGAGAGTGCAGCGAAGAATGACCAAGATGATACACAATATCAGAAATCTACCATATGAGGACAGATTGAAAAAACTTAATCTACATTCTCTAGAGAGGCGAAGAGTTAGGGGGGATATGATTGAAGTGTATAAATGGTTTAAAGGGATTAACAAGGGAGATATTAATAAAGTTTTAAAAATCCATGATCAAACCAGAACTCGTAATAATGGATTTAAGCTTGATAAATTTAGGTTCAGAAGGGAAATTGGTAAAAATTGGTTTGGTAATAGAGTAGCTGATGCATGGAACAAGCTTCCTAGTATGATAGTAAATGCCAATACCTTAGACACCTTCAAATGTAGATTAGATAGACATATGACAGAGGTAGGGTGGGTATGAATAGGTTAGTGCTTATTAGAAAAATCATAAAAAGAAAAATAGAATAAATAAGTAGAGTAGAATAGAATAGGTTAGACATGCTGAAAATACAATTATAAAATGGAGCTGCCTCGTGTGTGCCAGTAAGCATGTTGCAGTGTCCTCTATTCTTATGTTCTTATGTTCTTATGTTCTTATGTACTTCCAAAAACTTCTTAGAGCTACTATCACCTGTTATGGTTTCCCAGTTAATATGTCTAAAATTAAAATCGCCTACAATGCAAACTCTATTTGACCTGGTCACTTTAGAAATTTCATCGTATATAACTTGCGACTCTATATTATCTAGATCAGGTGGTCTGTAGAGTACTCCTACAACTAGACTTTCTATATTATTTTTAATTTCAACCCATAAGGTTTCTGAATTTAGATTTGTCTTGATTCCAGACTTAATGCAGCTTCTGAGGCTATCTTTAATATACATAATTACCCCTCCCCCTCTTCTATCTGCACTACGATCAGCATTATAAAGTTTATATCCTGTAATTATGTACTCAGCTTTAAGGTGTTTGCTTTCTAAATTAATCCAACTTTCACTAATGCATATTATATCCGGTCTCTCACTACATACTATGGCTCTCAGTTCTTCTATCTTGTTACCTAAACTACGGCTATTTGTATAATATACTTTTAAACTTTCTCTAGCTTTACCCTTCTTTTTAATATTTGTTCTATGTAACAAATGGTTCTTATCCTTAGACTCCCAGTTATTTGACCCACTATTTACTAAACCCTTACTGACTAACTTCTCTGCACAAGTATTATTCATTTCATTATTTGTGTCTAATAAAACCCCCCTACCTCTCTGTCTATCATACCAGCCAATACCGAGACACCTGAATTAGAAAGATGCACTCCATCCCTTGCATACATATGCTTACGACTAGTGAAGTGATCCCACCCGTCTATAAAACCTATATTATTCTCCCGACAGAAGACTTTCATCCTAGCATTTACTCCTATAGCTCGAGACCACCACTCTGAACTTTGGCTAAGCCTAGGGAGAATACCACACATCACAGGAACTGCACCCCTTTTACTGATCTTATTCAGGGCTTGTCTATACAACCTAATCAGCTCCTCACTTCTACCATCCTGCACGTCATTTCCCCCAGCTATCAAACAAACAACATCTTTTTTCTCAATCCAGCTATTGACTCACCCACCTTCTTCATACCTGCTCCAGGGAAAAAATATTTTCCTCTAACTCTATGCCTGAGTTTCCTGTCTACATATCTGCATAGTGAATCCCCTACAATTACCAAAGAACGAGACTTATCCGGAGGATGGGTTACTCCGACCTTGGGAGACTTACCTAGGCTCTTGACCTGAGAGCTTTTCCCACTTCCATTTCTACGATCGCTAGTACACCTATCTGACTCTATGGGTCCTGAAGAATTACTGCCGCCACTGTCACCTTCATCTCTAAGTGAACTAAATGAATTAGCAACTTGTAGTCTAAAAGTATCATTTTTCTTAAGAACCATCTTCGTTGAACCCTTATTCACAACTTTCCAGTCGTCTTCTCTATTCAATTGTCCCTTCCTGGTTAACACCTCTACCTTACCTCTCAGATCCCTGTTCTCCTCAGCTAAGGATCTGACCTCCTGCCTGACTGCGGCCAACTCATTTCTTAAATTAAAAATGAGTTTGCTTGTGTCAGACGAGGACAAATCCCCAGCACAGCCACAAACAGCACCAACAACGACACCACCACCAACACCACCACCACTAACACCACCAGCACAAAGAACACCACCACTCTCCATTGTACTAAGTATGGTCAAGACTAGAGCTACTGGAAGCACGTCCTCACTGGATGAACCCAGGAACTATTTTGCAGCTCTATATGCTAGAATATTAAAGGAATGCAAGGAAGAGCTTAGTTGTCCACTAACTGCATTATTTAATAATTCAATAAAATTAGGACCAGTACCCATGGAGTGGAAATTGGCAGATGTGGCACCAATATTTAAAAAAGGAGAACGAGTTAAAAAGAATAATTATAGGCCGGTAAGTTTAACGTCAACAGTGGGTAAGATTCTAGAATCCATAATTGCAAATAAAATAAGGGCACATCTAGAATTACACAGACTGATAAAACTTTCACAACACGGGTTTCTTACGGGTTTTTCGTGCCTTACAAACTTACTGTCATTTTATTCAGAAGCTTACGAGGCAGTAGATTGTGGCAAAGAATATGATACAATATATCTAGATTTTAGCAAAGCTTTTGATAGAGTTCCTCACAAAAGATTAGTTAAAAAGCTGGAAGCTCATGGTATAGGAGGAGCTGTTCTCAGATGGATCAAACAATGGTTAAAAGACAGAAAACAGAGGGTTTGCATAAATGGAGAGAAATCAGAGTGGGGCTCGGTTACTAGCGGTGTACCACAAGGCTCGGTACTGGGTCCCCTATTATTCATCGTATATCTAAATGATCTGGATTCGGATATCAGTAGTAACCTAAGTAAATTCGCAGACGACACTAAAATAGGTAGAACTATAAATGGAAAAGAAGACATCCATGCTTTACAGGAAGATCTAAATAGATTATCTGAATGGTCGGACAAATGGCAAATGGAATTTAATGTTGATAAATGTAAAGTAGTTAAAATGGGTACTATAAAAGACAATACTAGTTATAAGCTAAATAACCATGAAATCATGAGTTCTCAGTGTGTAAGGGATTTGGGAGTTCTTGTGAGTAGTAGTCTTAAGCCAAGAGAGCAATGCACAGCAGTCAGAAATAAAGCAAACAGAATTTTAGGATTTATCTCAAGAAGCGTTAGCAATAGGACGGAAAAAGTTATTTTGCAGCTCTATCTCGCATTAGTTAGGCCCCATTTAGATTATGCTGTGCAATTCTGGTCACCCTATTATAGAATGGAAATTGAATCCTTGGAGAGAGTGCAGCGAAGAATGACCAAGATGATACACAATATCAGAAATCTACCATATGAGGACAGATTGAAAAAACTTAATCTACATTCTCTAGAGAGGCGAAGAGTTAGGGGGGATATGATTGAAGTGTATAAATGGTTTAAAGGGATTAACAAGGGAGATATTAATAAAGTTTTAAAAATTCATGATCAAACCAGAACTCGTAATAATGGATTTAAGCTTGATAAATTTAGGTTCAGAAGGGAAATTGGTAAAAATTGGTTTGGTAATAGAGTAGCTGATGCATGGAACAAGCTTCCTAGTAGGATAGTAAATGCCAATACCTTAGACACCTTCAAATGTAGATTAGATAGACATATGACAGAGGTAGGGTGGGTATGAATAGGTTAGTGCTTATTAGAAAAATCATAAAAAGAAAAATAGAATAAATAAGTAGAGTAGAATAGAATAGGTTAGACATGCTGAAAATACAATTAAAAAATGGAGCTGCCTCGCGTGTGCCAGTAGGCATGTTGCAGTGTCCTCTATTCTTATGTTCTTCTGTTCTTATGTTCTTATGTAAGATAATTTAGCTTCTCAGAGCTTATATTTTGAGTTTGAAATTTAAAAATAATGATACTTAAGTCTTATTAAGTCGTTTATTAAGAAAGGATAATCGTAATTTTGTTGATAGTAGTAGAGATAAATAAATAAAAATAAGAAAATTCCCTTGAGATATCAGCTTTAGTGTAAGTTATTGTTAATTTACAATTCTTGTTAAGCTTCCGAGCGTTTCATATTTCATTAAATATAATTATCACATATGATCGTAGTATTTTGTTTTAATTTCGTCAGAGGTATGTTAACTTATAGTGAGAGTGTGCTTCTACTCAACCCTCTGATCTATAAAATGAGAAGAGATTGCCATAGTAGACAAGTATGTGCATGCTTTTTTCACTAACGTCATTTGCAATGATAAACAGAAAAAGAATGGATCTATGATTCGATATTTCTTCATTTGTGCACTAAGTTATTTTTTATTCTTTTTTGACCCTAGAAAGTGGTTGCAGATGCGCTGTGTCCCCTTGTATAGTTGGCCAGGAAGTCAAAAAATTCTCTCTCTCTCTCTCTCTCTCTCTCTCTCTCTCTCTCTCTCTCTCTCTCTCTCTCTCTCTCTCTCTCTCTCTCTCTCGTCTTTTGCCCTTTCCATACTGAAACGTGTTATTTCTTTATGTTGACAGAGTATTATTATCAATGATTTTTTAGATTCTTTTGCAAATTTGCTAGATGATAAATATTCCCAAGTTTTATAACAGTTGATAAATTTTTGTAGGCTGATATTGCATAAATACTGCTAAGACATAAGGTGAACTGATTATTATGTGAGTTTTTCTGCCACATATTGCAACTGTGTTGGAAAATAGAGCTCCCACTGACAAATTGGGCAACTAGAAGATTGATGATTATGCTCCCATATATATACAAGTATATATACATATATTATGACTGCAGGAATTCAAATAGTAAAAGAGACTGTGTTAGAATGAGCATTATTATGAAATATATGTATTGAACTCTGTTCTTGCTTCAAAATGCTAGTCTCAATTGTATATATACTGCTATTCCTGATTTAGAATTTTTATTTCATTTTTATTATTCTTATTTTGATCATGATTACTATTATTAGTATTGTTATTATTATGTTGGCTGTTACTGTTGCTATCACTCCATGGCCTTTTGGTAATTATTATTTTCGTAAATGCTATCAGTAGTAACCAAATGATTTGTATTTTTTATCTTGAATTCATGCTTTTATGTTACTGTAGTCACTGCTAATAAGAATATTTCTCTAGTGGCTGAATAACAGCACTTCATGACTTTTCTTTTTGATATCTATAATATACTAATGTTATGTATCAGTTACTCAGCTAAGTCCTAAGTATCTTGGAATAATAATCTAATGGTGTGGACACATACTTTCAGTTACCACCTTATTTCCAGGCAGCCCCGACCTGCAATTTTAAATTTTATTTTCATAAACCAGTCCCTTTCACCCATTGGAGAGATTGCAAGTGCAGGGAGCAAAGTACGCCCTCTGAATTCTTACATATGGCCGTTCTTTGTACTCAGAGGTCATATCTATTCTCTCTTGCATTTGTATTAGCGACATTAGGCCCTAGTTTCTGGCCCTAGAATCTACTCCAGGCTATGTTCATATTTTTCAGCTGGAGGGAGATGCACCTCCATGAGGAGGTGGCATGAGAGGTGGTTATAGAACCACTTCGAGCTTCGCAGCAACGCAGGTGGGAGAGGCTCATGGAAGATATATCGGCACCTTCCTGTTGTCCGTCCCTGTCTCAAGAAAAAGAATTCATGGTACATAAGAACATAAGAACATAAGAACATAATAACATAAGAATAGAGGACACTGCAACATGCCTACTGGCACACACGAGGCAGTTCCATTTTTGAATTGTATTTTCAGCATGTCTAACCTATTCTATTCTACTCTACTTATTTATTCTATTTTTCTTTTTATGATTTTTCTAATAAGCACTAACCTATTCATACCCACCCTACCTCTGTCATATGTCTATCTAATCTACATTTGAAGGTGTCTAAGGTATTGGCATTTACTATCCTACTAGGAAGCTTGTTCCATGCATCAGCTACTCTATTACCAAACCAATTTTTACCAATTTCCCTTCTGAACCTAAATTTATCAAGCTTAAATCCATTATTACGAGTTCTGGTTTGATCATGAATTTTTAAAACTTTATTAATATCTCCCTTGTTAATCCCTTTAAACCATTTATACACTTCAATCATATCCCCCCTAACTCTTCGCCTCTCTAGAGAATGTAGATTAAGTTTTTTTAATCTGTCCTCATGTAAGGTGAGGATTTAGTTTAACAGGAATAGGTGTGGCATAAGGCCTAGTCCTAGCAATAATGGGTGGGGAGGGGTTGGGGAAATTAAAATACCTAAAAATTAACAATGAGAAAGGGAGATGGAAAAAAATCCCCATGCAAATAATAAATGCCATGACAATGAAAAAAAGGGAATTGAAAATCCATATAATTAAAAATGTTAGAATAATTAAAAAGGGAATTGAAAATCCCTATAAATAAGAAAGCTAAATAATTAAAAAGTTATAAATGTACACAAAGGGAAAAAACGTTTTTTCAGCTACGTATTTCAATTGATAAAGATGGGAAAGAAAAAAGTCCCCACCGTGTTTGACAACGTTTGGTGGAAGAAAAAATATTTTAATCTTTTTTTTTTTAATTTAAAGTTAACTTTAAGGTAACCTCAAAGACTACCCTAGATTTAAGTTTAATATAGTAAGTGTCATTTATCAATTGTGCATGTTTAATTCTTTTTTTTTCTCATTATAATGTATGCTAAAATGTTACAATTTGCAAAAATCATACTCAACTACATTTTATAGTAAATAAGTAACGTATTTATGTTCATTTAGTTTCTCTCCTATATCATTTTGTCCTTGAATAGTAGTTACAGTTTGTAATTGTGATGTTAAGTTTTTCTGTTTAACTATTATCATTTTTTAAGTCATACTTGAATATTTACAAAGCTGATGCCAAGCTGTATTTTATATTATTTAATTAACATAATTATGTTCATTTTGTTTCTCCTATATCGTTTTGTCATTGAATAGTAGCTATAGATTGTAATTGTGATGTTAGGTTTTTCTGTTTAACTATTATCATCGCTTAAGTCATGATTGAATATTTAAAGAGCTGATACCAAGCTGTATTTAATATTATTTAAGTAACGTAATTATGTTCATTTAGTATCTCCTATATCGTTTTGTCATTGAATAATAGTTACAGATTGTAATTGTGAATATTTTTAACTCTTTTCACACCACGACAAATGTTTTGTTTTAATAATGAATTGACATATATCATATGCATATGTATTGTATTATTTGAGTAATGTAATAGCTTAATTAGTTTTGTTCTTAAATAATTTTGTCATTGCTTACTAGCTATATATTGCAATTGTGAATACTTAATTTTGATTTTTTTTCCTTTAATTAGAATGCTTATTGTAAGGAACATATTTTTCTTTTGTTAGTTTTTTCCTGATATCAAATGTTCTGTATGTATGAGAATGTCTTTCAGGAGAATTTTAACAAGCATTTAGAGCATAGTAATTTAGATATTCCTGTAATCTGTTTAGATAATTATATGAGATTGTAATAGTTTCATAAGTTAGTTCATTAGATAGTTCTGGCCCATTTTTTTTTTGTAAAATAATGATAGTTAAAAAATTATAAGGCTCTCATGAAAGAGCTAATGCTTAGTCCGAAATATGATATATTTCAGAGTGGTGGTGGGGAGTGTCGTATGGCCTCTCACATAGATACCAAGAGATGCTAGATGGCAGAGTGCGCATTCGAAAACCCACCCATTAGAGAGGACGTAATATACATGGAGAGTGTTAGTTAGGGTCTGACCTTCCTGGAGGCAGAACCTACGTCCATAGATAGAAGTCTCCCCCTAAGGGGGTGGGAACTGTGACTTGTAGGAACTATAGAAATGGGAGCTTTGAGGCGTAAACTAAGTTCAAGTTATCTCTAAATAAAGTACTGTTAAGTGAACAATGCATATCAATTATCACCTCGCATTCTGTAGCTCTAGCTTGGTAAGAAAAACGTCAACATGACAATAATAACAATAATAGTAATTATAATAATGAAAATACTACTACTAATAATAATAGTAACAATAATAATAATAATAATAATAATAATAATAATAATAATAATAATAATAATAATAATAATAATAATAATAATAATAATAATAATAATAATAATAATAATAATAATAATAATAAAAGAAAATAATCATAATAAGAAGAAGAAGAAAAAGCAGAAGAAGGAAAAGACACGGTCAACCATAGAGGACAGTATGGGAACAGTTTAGGCTGTGGCAATATCTGTTTACACAGTGCTATAGACTCTTAGCCATTAAAACCATGATTCGTTTATGTTTTCAACGATAAAACGTTAACATTGTAAATGTTTACACATCTTGGCATACAAAACAAGTGATTTATAGTTTGCTTAGTTAAAAAAAGCTTTCATGTCATACAAAATTCACATCATACCTTTCGTTTTACTTTTTACTACTACTACTACTACTACTACTACTACTACTACTACTACTACTACTACTACTACTACTACTACTACTACTACTATTATTATTATTATTATTATTATTATTATTATTATTATTATTATTATTATTATTATTATTATTATTTCTACTACCACTACTACTAAATGTGCTTTTCTTCTGGAATATAAAAGCTGCCTATGAAGATTCATAACCACTTTTGGAATAGCTTCCATTTCCAGTGTCATTTTTGAGAGTAAATTATATATGATTGTCGTATTTTTTTTTTTTTGTGAAACTCATTTATGAAGAACACTGTAGTTCACTTAAAGTATATAATCCTTTGCTGACTCACACGATATAATTTTTTTGCTGTTAGGTATGTATATATGAAATAAAAGATGAGTGATTAATTGACTGATTGATTGACTGACTGAGCGACTACTACTACTACTACTACTACTACTACTACTTTTTTATTCTACTACTACTACTACTACTACTACTACTACTACTACTACTAATAATAATAATAATAATAATAATAATAATAATAATAATAATAATAATAATAATAATAATAATAATAATAATAATAATAATAATAATAATAATAATACTGCTGCTGCTGCAGATATTAATACAATTTTCTTTAATCTTATAATATAACTGACAATAAGATGATAATAACAATAATAATAATAATGATAATAATGATAATAATAATAATAATAATAATAATAATAATAATAATAATAATAATAATAATAATAATAATAATAATAATAGTTAGTAGTAGTAATAGTGGTAATAATGGTAGTAATAATAATAATAACAATAATAATAATAATAATAATAATAATAATAATAATAATAATAATAATAATAATAATAATAATAATAATAATAAAAATAATCATGAAATAAATAGTTAGTAGTAGTAGGAGTAGCAGCAGCAGCAGCAGCAGCAGCAGCAGTAGTAGTAGTAGTAGTAGTAGTAGTAGTAGTAGTAGTAGTAGTAGTAGTAGTAGTAGCAAAGGCTAAAATGCTAAAGACAAATTACATGCAATTGAATCAAATGACGACCTCTCTTTGTTAAGAATTTTAGCATGACTTGGAAACTTTAGACAGAAAAAATAATCATACGCAAACATATTGCATAAAATGCGTATACTAAATGATTTATTCGCGCATGCGCACTGCAGTAGTACTTGTTGCGAATTGCATCCTCGTATGGGGAAATAAGGACATTCAGCATTGAGATACCATGTTCAACTGATTACCCCAATGCTGAAGACAGCAAACCGAGTACAAAGTGGGCAGAGAGTTGAAGACAAGTCTCTTTGTACGACTGAAGAATATCCATTCATGGCAAGATAAAACCACATTAGCATTGAATAAAATGAGTGTTCGCGTAAGTAAAGCAAAGCAAGATATTCTCATGATAAAATAGTTAAGCAAATAATGGCAGGAAATCATTTTGCACTGGTCTCGTTGAATTTTTTTTTATAAGACATTAATATTGCAAAAAATATTCCTTTTTTTTCAAGAACTCAAAATTAAAATCAAAGAAATATTGTATTTTATTGTAATATATTTGCTATATTTCTTTAATGGCATTAGCTCTGCGAATAAGCGTTAGACCCCTAAACATGACATTTGTGTAGCAAAATTTCGGAATAATATTTTTCACACAAAAAGGAAGAGAATTCTGCCGTCCGTCATTGATAGCCCTGCAACAGCAGTGACTACGCCAGCAAATAAATGGGGTCAATAATAGAATGTACAATATTCACGAGCTCAGTCATCGAGAGGGGCAACATTTTTCATAAAGAAAAAATATAAATGCGTGATTGAATTCAGTGATGTAAATAAAACGCATGCATTCAAAAACCGTATTGCTAAGTTTGTGCAGTTTTAATCGTGTCTTATTCCGTATGGCTTAGCTAGAGAACTCATGATATGAAATTTCAAAAAGGTTTTCTTCCATCTATACGCCACATATACTGAGCAACCAACTCATTACGATTTCAGGTTTCATCTTTCATGTTGCAGGTGCTTTTGGCGCTAACCTCAGCGCTTACGCAGGGAGTGGTGGTGTTCACCTCCTTCAAAGTCATAGATTCTGTGCCGCAAATTTATAGCGCAGGATACGGACAGTCCTACAACTATCCGGGATGGGAAACGCACATACGATGTCGACGACAATACGGTTGTCCGAACTATGTCAATCCTTGCTGCTTATATCCAGCCGCTTTACCTGTCTATCCACCTGTCCTTCCCTCTCTTCCTACATATCGGCCTACTCCACCAACATATCCGACTACACCTCCACCACCATCACAACCACCTCCTCCCCCTTCCCCTCCACCACCTCCACCTCCACCACCTCCCCCTCCTCCACCACCACCTCCCCCTCCTCCACCACCCCCTCCCCCTCCTCCACCACCACCTCCCCCTCCAACACCACCCCCTCTCCCTCCAACACCTCCGCCTGCGTATCCAACTCGTCCTCCAGGATTCCCACCAATAGATCCAAGCCCTCCAATTATCTATCCAACTCTGCCTCCCGGGCCTCCACCCGTGGATCCAACTCCACCTATATACATTCCATGCCCTCCTGTATATCCAACCTGTATGCCTTATATACCAGCACCTCCTCCTCCCCAGCCCACATATATACCACCCCCTCCACCAACGTATCCACCTACTCCACCCCCAACATACTTCCCCATTCATCCTCCTACACCCCCACCAACACTCCCACCTCAACCTCCTACATACTACCCCACCCATCCTCCTACACCTCCACCAACATATCCACCTCACCCACCAACAAATTCACCACCAACTTATCCACTGCCACCGGTATATCCACCACCATATCCACAGTAAGTCACTTGTCTAAAATGAATAGACTCCTTCTTTATTATTATTATTATTATTATTATTATTATTATTATTATTATTATTATTATTATTATTATTATTATTATTATTATTATTATTATTATTATTATTATTATTAACAATAGCAGCAGCGGTAGAAGTAGCAGTAGTAATAGTAAATATATATGTTAGTTCGGTTTATATAAGGAACCTTTTCCTTCGATACTTCCCCAAATAGTAGTAGGTTGGCCCTTGGCACCAATCACCCGTTGCGATACTACAGCTGAATGGACTTATGGACTTAAATAAGACTGTCCAGGACAGTTCAATGTTAAGTTTTCCTTCAGTTACGGTTCTCTTTCTATGCCATCATCAACACCGAATATTCTTGGATATTCCCTCACATCTGGCAAGTCACAATACTCTCCATCTTTGTTTCTCTTTATGTTTTCTTCGTACCCAGGCTCGATGAGGGTAGATTTTTTTTTTTTTTGGCCTGTCCTGGTGTCACAATCATAAAAACAATAAAAATGGAGAGGCGGTAGAGATGAATAGGAGAGAAGATTCTTGATTGTTCTCCTGAAGACAGCTGAGCATGATACCCACCAAAAATGATATTCAGAGACGATTGTCGCATGAGCCAAATCACGTTCGAAGTATCATAATATCTTGCAAAACTAGTGCATTTTTGAAATAAATTCATATATAACAAAGAATATATCAAACTGACGGTACTTTACGAATTCATGGCACTCCAAAGTATTTCTACTTATCTCACTATCATATCCAAAAGTCGGCCGCAGCCCATCAGCAGCCGTCGCCCTGAACAAGAAAGTGAACCTGAAACATAGTGTATTCTTATTCGGCTTCATTCTGTCAAAAAAACGGCAATCGGTGATGACATGTGCAGGCTTACTAGGGTTCGTTAAATGCGTCTGAGTTTTAGGAGTGATAGAACTTGGTAAAATGTTGCTCATTCAAAAGGTTGATTAAAAATATGTGATATGCGATTATGGTATTGTAT
The DNA here is from genome assembly GCA_037179515.1 of Halocaridina rubra. Taxonomy (NCBI): domain Eukaryota; kingdom Metazoa; phylum Arthropoda; class Malacostraca; order Decapoda; family Atyidae; genus Halocaridina; species Halocaridina rubra. The sequence goes on from JAXCGZ010001897.1 coordinate 68,330, forward strand.
CTCTTACGCACATACCATACAGTACACAGGGTATTGCTTATTGACAACTCTGTCACATGCAGTATTTTACCATCATATATGTAGGAGTTTTAATTTTTATGTACGCTTCATTATTATAATTATATGAGTCACATGTAGGAATATACATTAATATCATAATGGAGAGAATTATGCCAAATATAATGCTGACTCACTTTGGTCATAGATCAAGTATTGAAATCATCCGATACACTGAAATTAGAACAAAAAGTACCCGCATTAAATGTGAGTCTATTGTGGATTGCTATTCCTAAAATGAATCTATCCATTATCAAAAGAAAAGGACAGTCATCTCTATATTCAAAGCAATGTAGTGACGAAGAGAAATATTATGGTATGCATGAAAAGCAGTGATCGTTTAATATATCACCAGCACAACAACCTAGATTGAATGACAATTGTATTCTCTGATTTTCCATTTCTATTCATGATTTTTCAGTTTAGATTGAGAACATATTTCAATTCAGACATAAAAACTTTTTATTGTTAACTGTAGTAATGGTTAACATTATTTCAAATTTTCATTTAAAAGCTGATATAATTTCATCTTTGGTTTAATCTCTACTGTCGCTTCAGTTTTCAGTTTTATTGTTAATATCATTTCTTCTTTCCAATTAATCGCTTGTACCTCTTTAGTCTGCAATGCCAACAACTCAAATGCCATTTCAATCTTCCATTTAATCGTTAATATCAGTTCTATTTACAAACATATTGCTGAGCGCGAACACGGGTTCCATCCAACAGCGGGGTATTGGGAGGGCTTCCAACTTTAATCCACCGGCTCCAATCTGTCTATGAGCCCCATTCGATAGGGGATTCATAGTGGCACAAAAAAATAAAGTTGGTAATATTATAAAATTATATGCCATGCAATCATTATTATCTTGTAAGTATTCCATTTAATAAGTAATAGCATATTAATATTCAAATGAATGTTGATTTCTAATTAACATTCTCATTAATCTACATGATAGATGTTGCCCAGTGATCTGTCCTCCACCCCCGGTAGATCCATGCGTTCCTTATGGGAGGCGAAAACGTGGAATCCAACGGGTGAAGGTAGGATGCTTCAGTCTACGAGTTTAATTATCAAGTTAGATTTTTCGTTAGTTGAAAAGATACTAGTCGGGGATATGTATCCCTACTCCCGCCGAATGGCCAAAGCCAGGAGACATGACTTATGGCTTAGAGAATATGTTCACTGTCTGGTAGCAGTCTTCTTTTATTTTCCTTAGTGTGTCACAACAGTTTGTGATATACGAAAGAAGACTTATTGGAATGCGAAAACTGACCACATATACAGAATAAAGGAAAAATGATTTATATATATTGGGCTGTCAATAAAAACGGTGCTGTGCTTCATGTTATTTCGTCACTGTTGACTATGTTTTTGGAAATTTCAACACTCTATGGGTAAAGATTTTGAAACATTTAATTATTGGCACTAACTTTTTAGCACTAGTGGCCACAATATTCAAATTAAGAAAAATTTTCGGGCTAATTCTGCTTATTCATTTGGAGAATTTAAACAGAAAATAATTATATGCATAATGAAATTCTCTTCCAAAAGCAAAGTTAACACGTAAACTACAGACTTATATACTCTACATGCTACAGAACAGACGTAAAACCACCCCTTTGTTCAAAACAGACAGATATCCAGAGGTCATTTTGGTCAAATAGAGCAACAACAATAACCTTTATCCCTGGACTCAAAACTGCTGAAAAAACAAGTTACTTTACCTAATATATTGCCGAACCCATGTCAGTTAAGTGTCTTCATCATTTTCAGAGGCAGTGCCAACTCGATTCTCAGTGTCCAAATGACTCCTCTTGCTGTAATGATGGCTGCACGGGAAAAGTCTGTAAAAGAACTATGTATAACAATACCACACCAGCCTTCTACAATACTACGCCCCTTAAAACCAATGCTCAACAGATCAAAATATTGCCATCCACTAAAAAGAAGAACACAGGTCACAAGAAGAAGGGGGCAAATAAAATGAATTCGGCATCCCGAGAACAGCAACACAAGGAACAACAACAAATGGAACAGTTCAGTCTCTCTGATACCGTTTTACAACATCAATTTCCAAAGGTATTGTGTTATATATATATATATATATATATATATATATATATATATATATATATATATATATATATATATATATATATATATATATATATATATATATATATATATATATATATATATATATATATATATATATATATATATATAGAGAGAGAGAGAGAGAGAGAGAGAGAGAGAGAGAGAGAGAGAGAGAGAGAGAGAGAGAGAGAGAGAGAGAGAGAGAGAGAGGGACAACTACTAAAGAAAAATAAAACGACGGACTGCTAAGTTTTTTCAGATAGTATTTTAGTTCATATTCGGAGAAACTAATTGAAACTGACCGTTTTAATTACCTTCAGTATTTCTTAGATGCAATTATCTATCAATTAAAAGAAGTTCTTAGAATACAAAATAAGAGAGTTTATAGATAATCCAATTTTTATTAATCACGTTCCGGCTCCTTAAAAATATATTTAAATTTTTATCTATTTTCATTATTTTATTGCTATGTTTATTGTTCTCCTCTCAATTTTTACGTCATATTTGACTCATATTATTTTAGTCTTCTGCTCTGAAGATGAACTAAAATTTAATCTTAAAGATCTCAGCATTCAGGCATTACAAATTTTCATCGTAGCTGACCTACTCGTATGTTCATCTATATGTCGCGTATTCATATTTTCGTGATAGATATACCACACACACACACACACACACACATTACCTAATTGTGATTACCTAATTGTGTTTATGGGCTCTTTCCCGTAAACACAATTAGGTAATCACAATTAGGTAATCACACACAATCCATAGTTTTTAGGACAAGTATGATAAGTATCACTAAGTACAAAATGGAACCGATCAGGAGACGGACTGTTACGAGCTTTGGGCTCTTTCCCGTAAACACAATTAGGTAATCACAATTAGGTAATCACACACACAAACATTGAAGATATTCTGCCTGAGAGTAGAGGCACTGAGGACATGAGGAGGAACTATCCGAAAGGAGATTACATCAAAATGAATGAGCTTTTTGCAGTTATTGACTGGAGAACCTTATTTTACAACAAATCTGTACAAGATATGTATGACATCTTTTGTGAAAAATATGGGAAGATAGTAGATTGCTGCATACCTGTCACCAAAGTAGGTGTAATTCATGCCAGAGAGAAATTGTTCGATAATGAGTGTAAAAGAGCTAAGGAGTGGAGAGACAAATGTTGGAAAAGGTATAGGAGGAGAAAAACATAAATGCCTGGCAAACCTACAAAAGAGCAAGAAATGACTACCTAAGTAAAAGGAGAGAGGCAGAGAGAGACTATGAGAGGGACATCACCAGGAAGGCTAAAGAAAATCCCAAGCTTTTCCACAGCTTTATCAGAGGAAAACTGAAGGTAAAAGAACAGGTTTTAAGGCTAATGAGAGTGGATGGAAGCATCACTGAGATGGATGAAGAGATCTGCAAAGAATTGAACTAGGAGTTTCAGTCAGTATTTACAGTAGAAAATACCCCACCCCCTCAGATTGCAGAGATAGAAGCTCAAGGGCCGGTATTAGAGAACATCAACCTTACAGCCACAGAGGTATGCAAAGCGCTGATGGATTTAGATGTTCATAAAGCTACAGGTCCTGATGACATATCCCCTCAGGTACTTAAAAAATGCACAAACTCAATATCAGTGGTACTAAGTATCATATTTAAGAAGTCACTGGAGTCAAGGGAGATTCCAAGATGCTGGAAACAAGCAAATGTGATACATATCTTCAAAAAGGGAAGGAGGGATACGGCTCTGAACTATAGACCAGTTTCCTTGACCAGCATAGTTTGCAAAGTTATGGAGAAACTACTAAGGAAACATATCTCTCTTCACTTGGAATCCTTCAACTTTTTGTCAGTGAGGCCACATGGCTTCAGAGAAGGTAGATCAACAGTAACAAACTTATAAAATTTTATGATGAGGTAAGCCGAATCTTACAGGAAAGAGAGGGCTGGGCATATTGCATATTTCTAGACTTCCAGAAAGCGTTTGACACTGTTCCACATGGGAGACTTATTAGGAAGCTGCAATCAATGGCTAGAATAGGTGGAAATGTCTTGGAATGGATAAAAACTTACTTAGAAGGAAGGGAACAGAGGGTTAGAGTAAGACACTCAGTGTCTGAATGGAGAAGAGTTAGTAGTGGAGTTCCACAGGGTTCAGTTTTAGGGTCACTTTTGTTACTTGTATATGTAAATGACCTACCAGAGTCTGTAAATTCATTCATGAATATGTTTGCAGATGATGCAAAGATCGTGAAGAAAGCAAAAAACGAGAACAATGGTAGAGAACTTCAGGAGGATCTAAATAGTCTGCATGAGTGGTCAGAAAAGTGGCTAATGAAATTCAATACTTCAAAATGTAAGGTAATGAGAATGGGTACAAGTGCAAGAAGGCCCAAGCTTGACTACTCGGTGGCTGGAGTACAACTTCAAGAGACAGAAAATGAGAGAGATCTAGGAGTAAACATACTGGCAGATTTGTCTCCAGAAATACATATAAATGGCATAGTAAGGGCAGCATATGCATTCTTATCGAATGTAAGGGTAGCCTTTAGGCACATGGACAAGGAAATGTTCAGAAATATTTATGTAAGCTATGTGAGGCCAAAACTCGAATATGCAGCCCCCTTTTGGAATCCGCACTTGAAAAAGCACATAGCTAAGCTTGAAAAAGTTCAAAGACATACCACGAAACTGGTGCCAGAAATACGCAATCTCAGTTATGATGAGAGGCTGAGGGAATTAGACTTACCATCACTGGAAGCTAGAAGATTGAGGGGGGATATGGTGACAGTCATTAAATTCCTTCATGGTTATGATAGAGTGGATAGGGATCGATATTTTGATATGGTTGGCTCTAGAACTAGAGGTCATAGTTTGAGGCTTCGTAAGAAAACTTCTTTACAGGATGTAAGGAAATACTTTTTCAGTGTAAGAGTAGTTGATAATTGGAATTGGCTAAGCGAGGAGGTAGTTAATGCTATCTCAATCCATAGTTTTAAGGACAGGTATGATAAGTATCACTAAGTACAAAATGGAACCGATCAGGAGACGGGAAGATACGAGCTTTGGGCTCTTTCCCGTAAATACAATTAGGTAAACAATTAGGTAAACACACTCATGAAGCTTGTGACAGAGGAAGTCAGTCTCAATTTTGAAGATAGACTGAAGAAGTTAGAAGTACCATCACTTAGCTAGAAGAAAGAGGGGGGGTATGGTGACAGTTATGAAATTCCTTCATAGTTTTGACAGAATGGACAAGGAGCGATATTTTTATATTGGTGGCTCTAGAACTAGAGGTCATAGTTTGATGCTACGTATAGAAACCTCTTTGCAGGATGTACGAAGTTTTTTATTTGTTTGTGTAGTAATAGTTGACGTTTGGAAATCTCTAAGAGAGGAAGTAGTAAATGCTAGCTGCATTCATAGTTTTAAGTTCTTGTATAATAAGTATCATTGAGCATAAAAATGGAACCGATCAGGAGACGGAGAGCTATGAGCATAAGAAATGGGCTAATCCAATATCGTTCGCACTATGCATCAGTTTTGAAAAGTCACTGGAATCTGGAGAGATTCCAAGATGCTGGAAACAAGCGAGTGTGGTATCTATCTTTAAAAAAGAGAGGAGAGATGCAGCTCTAAACAATAGGCCTGTTTTCTTAACCAACATAGCCTGCAAAGTTATGGAGAAACTACTAAGAAAACACATCTCTCTTCACTATAACCTGTATACTCGTTACCATTCCAAAGGTGAGGTCTGTGCCTACTGCAACATTAACACTCATTTTGCAAGGTTCATGGATCTTGAATCTCCTGACTCTTGTGTTCTCTTGCTGAAAATCTATCTCTCCACTACCACTATTTTCCTTTGCTTCTGCTACTGTTCTCCAAACTCCACTGACTCTGTGTCTATCTCTGAATATCTTTCCTCTTACCATAAGTCCTTGCAATCTTCTTACCCACATGTTGAAGTTCTCTATATTGGGGAATTCAGTGTACAGTACAGTGAGTAGCTTAATTCTTCTTACACTGATGTGGGAGGAAGTGAGGCCATTGCATTCAATATTACTCACTATCTAGTGCAGATTATCAAACATCCAACTCATGCTCCTGATTGACACGAACATATAGCCAACACTCTTGACCTATTTCTTACTTCTAATCCTTCAAACCACTTGTACATTGTGCTTTCTCCTCTTGGTAAATCTGTTCACTCATTGATCTCAATCTCTTCCATTTTTGCTCCCCCTCCATCAATTCCTCCTACTCAGTGCCGCCATTGGCACTTTGAGCGTACCCAAAATGAATATTTTTGTAATTTCCTTTTTGACCTCCCATGGGATGATTACTGTTTTAAGTACTGCAACCATAATCAGGTAGTCCTAAAAGCTGCCGAGATCATAACTTCAGGAATGGAGGCATTCATCCTCTCCTCTATGAAAACTTTTTCTCCCCCTAATCCTTGGTTTAACTGTGCCTGCTTGATGGCTATTCAAGCCAGAGACCGGGCACACCGGTCCTACCAAGTCTCTCCTTTTGATTTGACTGCTCCGCTTTTATTACAGCTAGGAATCGCTATGCCGCTCAGATTTGAAGGTCTGAAGCTTCCTTTATAAGAAGGAAAGTCTTCTCCCACTGATAAATGCTTCTGGTCCTTACCAAAAAACCTCTCCAAAATCTTCTTTAACTCAAGCTTTTCCCCTCTCATTCGTTCTGTTGGTTCTTTTGCTTGCTCTTCCACTGACAAAGGCACTTTCTTTGGCTCTAATTTTTCTGCCAACTTTTCCGTAAACGATTTTATCACACCTGTCCCACATTCTTTACCCCTCTCTAACCCTACGCCCTCCCTTATTCTTTCCTCATGCAATGTTCACAAGATTCTTCGCTCGCTAAAGACAAACAAGGTATCTGGTCCCGAAGGTATCCATGCAAGGTTCCTTAAGGAATTTGCAATTGACTCCAGTGCATTGCCATCTTTTCGCCTAATCCTTTCAATCAGTAGCTATCCTTTATTTTGGAAGCACAGTCTAGTGCAACTTGTTCCTAGGAAGGGTGATCACTCTATTCCTTCAAACTACCGACCTATTGCCCTAACTTCATCTATCGCTAAAGTTTTGAAAACTTTGCTCAGATCTCACTTCTTGAAAAGTCTTGAATCTAAAATGTTTATCTTCGATCAATAGTACGGCTTCTGCAAAGCAAGATCAAGTGGCGACCTCCTGTCCTTTCTTATTCATGTATGGTCATCTTCTCTGAGGAATTATGGGGAATCCTTTTTCGTCTCCTTTGATATCCCCAAGGCTTTTGACAGAGTTTGGCACAAGGCTCTGTTGCCCAAACTACCTGCTTATGGGTTTATCCCTTCTCTCTGTTCTCTGTTTTCCAGTTTTCTTTCTGAACATTTGTAGTTGTTGACGGTGCAATATCTAGCCCATTCCCTAATTGGCTGTGGTATTCCACAGTGATCTGTTCTTTTACCTACTCTGTTCCTTCTCTTCTTCAACAATCTGCTTCTGTCCCTATACTCCTCTCTTCTTCACGCCTTTGCCAATGATTCCACCCAGCATTTTTCCTCTGCTGTTTCTTCACAACCTTCATCTTCTACTTGTAATCAGTCTTGTTCACTATTTCTTCTATTCTCAACTCCAATTTGCAGAGGGTATTTGAGTGGGGCATCCAATATTAGTTAAGTTTAATGCTTCAAAGACAGTTTCTGGCTATCTCTTTATCTTCTCCTCTTGATACCCCTATTGTCTTCGAAACTAATGAAACATATCCTCTTAATTTTATTAATATATTAGGAAGCCAGATAGCCTCTAACTTATCTTGGAGGAATCACATAATCCAAATTTTTAAATCTGCATCCAAAAATATTGGGGGTTCTATTTCGTGTTTGTAATTACTTTTCCTATTTACAGTTACTTAAAATCTTTAAAGGTTTTATCACTCCCTGCTTAGAATACTGCTCGCACATCTGGGGTGCTTCTTGATAGGGTAGAATCTAAGGCAGTCAGATTCATTAATGATCCTTCTCTAGCTTCTAATCTGGATTCTCTTTCTCTTCACCTTAAGGTATCATCCCTATCTCATTCTATCGCTACTACTTCCATCGCTGTTCTGAAGAGTTGACAAGTTGCATCCTTCCCCCCACTGCCGAGGCCACGTAACACTCTCCAAGCGCCCTTGTCTCACAGGTAGTGTATGGAGATTTGTAGCTCCCAGATTGGCCAGTGCAGCGACTGCTTCTTCCCATCCACCTCCATACTCTGGAACTCTCTTCCCCCACCTGTCTTTTCTAATTCTTATAATTCCTTCAAAAAACGGATCTATAGTCATCTCAGGACCTAATCGCCATATCTCTAGGTCCTCAGTACTTTGACTGTTCTTTCAACCTGTCCTTATCCTATTGTGTATCATTATCTCATCTCTTTCTTGTCCTTAACCGTTTACTTTTTTCGTCATAATTTTTTCTTCGTACCCGGGCCTTTAGTGATGAGAGCAATTATCTTGCCTGTCCCGGTGTCGCACTCATAAAAAAAAAAATGTATGTATATACGTATGTATGTATGTATGTATGTATGTATGCAAGCATGTGTGTGGGTATTGAGCTATCAGGATAGAGCTGTATGCTTCCTGATCGGTATCACTTTTTACTTACAGACATATATCGCATCTGTCTATAAATAACACTGAGTGCATTTGGCGCTTACTCTTTCCACAATTAAGAAATTCCTAATATCAATTATTCTTACATTAAAATATGCTTCTTTACATCCCACAGAAAAGTTTTCTTACGAAGCATCAAACTTTGACCTCCAGTTCTAGAGCCACCCAAATCAAAATATATCTCCTTGTCAACTCTGTCAAACCCATGGAGGACTTTAAAAACAGTTACCATCTCTCCACTCTTCCTTCTAGTTTCAAGTGATGGTTCGACTGAAACCATTACCCTTTCCTCATAACTGAGATTACGTATCTCTGCCGCCAGCTTAATAGCGTGTCTCTGAACTTTTTTCTATTAATTATTATGCTTTTACAAGCATGGATTTCAAAAGGGCGCTGTATATTTAAGCTTTGATCTCACTTACATCATGTACATATTTCTGAATATTTCCTTGTCCATGTGACTGAAAGTCACCCCTATATTTGCTAAAAATGAGTAGCTGCCTTTATTATCCCATTTATATGCATTTCCAGAGACAGCTCAGCCAATACATTTACCTCTAGAGCTCTTTTGTTGTCCGTTACTTGAAGTTCCGCGTCAGCTTTTCAGTACCCTTACATTGACTTTCTTGCACTCCTGCCCATTCTCATGAATTCACATTTTGAAGTATTAAATCTCATTAACCAATTGTCTGCCTACTCATGCAGACAATTTAGGTCTTCCGGCAGTAATCTACCATTATTTACTCCTTTTCGCTTTCTTCACAATCTTTGCATCATTTGAAAATTTAAATAATAATGCATTTACAGACTACGGCAGATCATTTACATAAGAAGCTTGATCCCTGTGAAACCCCATAGCTAACCTTTCTCCAGTCAGACACTGCATGTCTAACTGTGGCCCTCTTTTCCTTTCCTTTGAAAGAGGTTTTTATGTACTCCAAGCCATTTCACCTATTCTTGCCATCTCTTGCATCTTTCTAATAAGTGTCCCATGTGGAACTGCAGCAAATGTCCTCTGAAAATCCAAGATTATGTAATATGCTTATCTCTCCTTTTATTGTAAGATTAAGCTTACTTCAACGTTAAATTCTAATAAGTTTGTTAGTGTAGACCTGTCTTTACTGAAGCTATATTATCTTACTAATAAAAAGTTAACTTCAAGTGGAGAGAAATGTGTTTTCTTAGAAGTTTCTCCATAACTCTGCGAGCAATGCTAGGAAAAGAAACTGGGCTATAGCTTAGAGCTGGGCCTCTCCTTCCCCTTTGAAGATAGGTACCACAGCCCTTTGTTTCCAGCATCTTGGAATCTGCCTATATTTCAACTACTGTTCATATTGATGCTAGCGCTACTGATAATGGATCAGCACATTGCTTTAATACATAAGGGAATATGTCGGCATACCTCATATATATATATATATATATATATATATATATATATATATATATATATATATATATATATATATATATATATATATATATATATATATATATATATATATATATATATATATATATATATATATATATATATATATATATATATATATATATATATATATATATATATATATATATATATATATATATATATATATATATATATATATATATATATATATATATCATCTTATCAGGTGACGAGATAGAAGGTTGGCCCATGACACCAGTCGCCCATTGCGATACTACAGCTGAAGGGTGCTTTGTACTTACATAGGAATGTCCAGGACACTTCGACGTTAAGTCTTCCCTCAGTTACAGTTCTTTTTCTACGCCTACATCAACACCGAATATTCTTGGATAATCGCTACACGTCTCGTATGAGCCCTTCACATCTGATACGTCACAACACTCCCCATCTCTATTTCTCTTTACTTTATGTCTCCTTCGTGCACAGGCCCGATGAAGGCAGATTCTCTGGGCCCATTCTGGTGTCACAGTCATAAGAAAAAAAAAAAAGAAACTATCAAAGTATTTTCTCAGTGAGCTAGTCATAAATATTTTTACACCATATTTATGCAGGTAAACGTCACCGTCATCTTCACCTCAGCGAGTGATGAGGCATCAGCGTTTCTGGAGGAGTATGTGCATCCATTCGCAGAAAAAATGCAGGAGTATATCAATCTGGAGCTAGTACCTTATGGAAAGGTTAAAATGGTGAGTTCTCTCTCTCTCTCTCTCTCTCTCTCTCTCTCTCTCTCTCTCTCTCTCTCTCTCTCTCTCCTCTCTCTCTCTCTCTCTCTCTCTCTCTCAATTCTTAACTATCTTTAGCAACGTGAACAGAGGTTTGCATGGTGGACAAGACAGGGCAATTACATTGGAGTGCCTCTTTATAATTAGAATATTACATATACCTTAGAGTTCACACTAAAACCATCTCAAGATAGTGTAATTTGAACAGAGCTCTTAAAGCGTTTTCATTTTCTAACCTGATGAGAATGCAGTGATTACTATTCAATTCCGACAATCCGAAATATTATTCTCTAGATATTTTTTTCCAAGACCATCGCAAAACAGGTCAATCTCTGCATTCTCAGTTTCAAAACAGAAAGAAGCACATGAACATGACCTATTGCTGTAAATGCTGAATGTATATATATATATATATATATATATATATATATATATATATATATATATATATATATATATATATATATATATATATATATATATATATATATATATATATATATATATATATATATATATATATATCAGCAATTCTAATACTTATTTATTAGCATAACTTCGTAGCTTGCTAAACAAGTTCGAGTACCCTGATGTTATAAAAAGATTCTCGTGGATAAAAGCATTCTTGATATTGCGGTTTCTTTGTGGGTGTGTGTATATATATATATATATATATATATATATATATATATATATATATATATATATATATATATATATATATATATATATATATATATATATATTAGTTCCGAAAAGCATGTGGATCTCATTAAGCTACTTCGTCTGAGACTTAACAAGAGCAAAAAGGATCTTAATCTGCCTACCTCCTCCCACGAGTCGTCTAAATCAGAATTTTGTAGGGTATCTCATAATTGAGACATGAAAACGTGTTGCTACTAGGAAAAAGATAAAAAATAATGGTGGTCGAGTTGCATCCCTTCCTCACTGTCGAGGCCGCATAACACTCGCCAAGCGGCCTAGTCTCACAGGTACTGTGTGGAGGTTTGTAGCTCGCGGATTGGTCGGTGTAGCAACTGATTCTTCCTATCTACCTCCAGACTGTGGAATTCTCTTCCTCCTTCTGTCTTCCCTAATTCTTAGAACCTATCTTCCTTCAAAAAGCGAATCTATTGTCATTTCAGGGCCTAATCCTGCCATATCTCTAGGTCCTCAGTACTTTGACTATACTATCAGTCTGTCTTTTTCCTTTGTGTATCATTACCTAATCTCTGCCTTGTCCTTAACATTTTCCTTTCCCTTCGTTTTAATGTTTTCTTCGTGGCCGGGCCTTAATTGGTAAGGGCAGTTTTTTGCCTGTCCTGGTGTCACACTCATAAAAAAAAAGTTTTCTAAACTTATAAATGCAAAGCTCAGAATACCTATTCAGTAATAGATTCTTTTAGATGCAGTCTATAATAATATATATTTCTTTGCAAAGAAAGGGCCGAGAGATTTAAACACATTAACAATAACTAGCGTTTACATGTACATTGGTATTAATTTTTGTATACTTCATGAGCCTCTCAGGCATACCAATATTAACACCATCATCTTTGACAGCACCAGCCAAGCTTAGCCGTGTCACATGTACAAAATTGCGCTACTGGTTCAAAAAAGTTATAAATTTCGTTTTTTCAAAATTTTAATACTTGAATTTAATGTTTGTTTTTCAGGATGGCAAATGTGAATATGGTTTAGGCGACTGTTTTGGAAATTGGATTATCGCCTGTGCAGCCAAAGTTTTGAAAGGACAGCATTCCATACTGGCTTATACCATGTGTTTAATGGCAGAAGCTAAAAGGGAGATTCTGATCCAGGGAAATTATACTCAAATAGTGAAAGAGGCGAATGAGGTACGTTCTTTAGTGTAATTATAAATTTTTTCTTTTCTTTTTTCATAGAAAAACTCTTTTTAATTATGTATATATATATAATGCTAAGATGGAGCAGGTTGGCCTTTTGCTAAACAAAGAATTAAAGAACAATTCAAAACATGGCAATTTATTACTTGTGAATATGACTAAGTATATCTAATCTGGATGATAGCTGCAAGCCCCTAGATGTTAGCAAGGAGTTTTTTTTTTAACAATATCAAAAGTTAGATTTTCAAAGTTTCACTAGTATTATACGTATTGAATTAGCCGCACTAGAAGCAAATTATATTTATTCATCATGGAGAGAACAATTTATAAAGTAACCGGTTACAAACCTCCATTAAATATTAGATTGTCAGATGCATATTTTTTTCTTTTCTGCAGTGCACAAAAGACAACCCGGACCATATGCGTGCGATATATCACTGTGCAGTTGGAAGACAAGGTTATCTGAACTTCTTAGAAATGGGGCGAAGACAATACGAACTAATTCCTTCTATTACAAAGACACCAGCAATTGCTTTGGATGGTGTAAGTATACCAAGATAAAAAAGCAAAATAGTAGCTTAGTATATAGCTAAATCTTATCTATATATGATCCCATGAAATGTTGTATTATGAAGGGACTTCTTCCTAGTTTACCTTGGCTGTTTCCCCTAATTTGGGGGGTAGCCGACATAAAAAAAAAAACAGTATGAGGATTACTTTACTCTATGGGCAATGACGAGGGAGCTAGCGACCGTTCAGATGGCACTGCTGGAGTGCCACAGCCCATCCTCCCGGCTCTTCCACAACCTGTGTCGCTTCATATGCCAACTCCCCTACTGCCCCTACCACAGGGCTAGTGAATAAATTAATTGCATTTTTATTCAAAAAGCAACTACTATTGAAAAGTTACCATGATATCTGTACATAGTCCCATCTACGGTATGTTTATATTTTCTCTGGACATTATGTTTCATCATATTCCCTTCATTCCGTCAGGTGGTAGTGATTCAAACTCTACAAGAACATGGCTTGTTTCCAAGTCTGCTGTGTGAGAAATTCAGTGTACACCGTCAAGCAGCATCTCTCTGTAATGAGATCTACCTTTCCTTGAACCAAAAGAATGGGTAGGAATATAATATTTTCAAGTTCACATTTTGTTGACTCTAGCGACCAACTCTGTAATTATTCTCACCATTATGTGAAGCACATTTGATACAGCTTTTCCTTCTATTCAATATAGAGTCATGCACCAACTCATTTTACAACTACAGAAGTTACGCGATGGACGAAAGAAAACATAAAACATTATCCGTGAGCTGACTGAAGGTAAAGTACTTGTGTCAAGAAAAGGAATAGACATTCCCATGCAAACCATGGATGCTTTCTTTCACTGATACTACTAAACTTACAACGTGTTAATAAATAAATATTAGAATTGCTGATGAGTAAGTTATATGACAATACACTCAAAATTAACATTCTCATCTAAGTCAAGGTATAATTTCCTTCTTGATAAATGGGTGTTCATCAAATAACTGCTTTACAATAATCACCTATCATTATGTCGACTATAAATTACCACTCGCAAATGCAACCGAATTTTATACCTAAGTTGCCTTTACTGCCATGCATAGTCCAAAGAACATTTGACATAGTTTTAATTTTTCTGAAATTGCTTTTGATATATATCCTAAGCGCTGTATCGTCGACTTGTGATGTCATGACATATTTTTATTATGATTCAAAATAAATAAATGCGAATTTTCTGTATCATTACATCCCATTTATTTACTGAGTATCTCCCTAAGATGAGCCTCTTTCAGAAGTGGAGGAAATAAAGAAATGATTACACACGTTCTAATATTTCAAAGGCAACTCATATATCTATTACATTCTTTTTGTTCTGATAGCTCCAGCACTAATACATTTAAATGGCAAGAACAACTTTTATTAAGGTTATGTAAAGTGCTATGGCTGAACTTACAATGCACAAAGGCAACTACCTACTATCTATGTATTCTTATTTGCTTCCCTTTCTATCACAAGAAATCTAATTGTTAGGTCTTGTATCTGAACCTTAGTGGGTGAGAATACATCAAACTTCTGAAATTACTCCCCTTTCTCAGTGAGTGCTAAGTGTACACTCTGAGAGGGGGGTTATAAGAAATAAATACCACATGTAGCCGGAAGGGATATGTTAACCATGGCTCCAGTCACATAACAGTAGAATAGGGGAAAGTATAACCAATTAACACATGTTGCGGTTCTAGAAGTGTTTTGAGATGTTCCAGTTAGGTCGGTAGTTCAAGATATTAGTGGATAAATGCAACGAATATTATGATATGTTTTCTGGTCCAACAACAGCTCCCATTTTACAAACGTGCTCTCAGTAACCACCACGAGAGCCTGATTTTGAGGATTCCAAAGAGCAGGTCCTTCACCCATCAGAAATACATTCATAAATGGTAATGTGAATCTTGAGGTAAATAATGGGCAATCCACTATACGCAATAATCACTCACCTTGGTTTAAGTACAGATATTTACTTAAATTTCCACAGGACTCACCCAGCATCTTTGACTCTATAATGAGTTGATAGAATCTCTGTGAGCCTTGCTACTAACTTCTGTTATTATTAGGTAAGGACTATAAGGTAAGAGTGGAAAGACTATAAGGTAAGAGTGGAAAGTCGAGACATTACTACCTCGGTATTGGAAAAAATGTATATTGGTGCATTAAAAAGAGGGCATTGAAATCTCTTAATTTTGTATGTGTCATCACATGAATCTCATCAACACATGATCGTAATGATTTAGTGTATTACTGAACAAAATACATGGAGTATATAGACTGTGGTTAGATTTTTCACTAAAATTCTACTGTTCACACTAAGCTGACCGTAGAGGTACAGTGCACGGTTGCCAGCTCGTACCATAAATTGCATTTCTGCCAGAATTCTCGTGTTTCCTGAAAAAAAAAATGCTATTCTATGGAACAAATAATTAATGCCACGAAAATTATATATATTGTAGCCAGCTTGCCATTTTTTCTCTTTTTACTAGAAGTTGCCTGTATGTGTGTGTGAGATATTTCAATGACAAGATTCCATCAATTATAACAAACTCCATGACACTACTGCCAATTTCCTCATGTAATGCATAATCGTTCTTCTCAGACATTATTATTTTGATGAACAGAATATTCCATTTAGCATTATGGTAGGTTCTAATGGTGCAAATAATTTGTTTAATTCATAACTCTATTTACACTAAAATAAGAAAACATTCTCCTAATTACATTTTGGTTAATTGTATATTACCTAATTGTGATTACCTAATTGTGTTTACGGGAAAGAGCCCAAAGCTCGTATCTTCCCGTCTCCTGATCGGTTCCATTTTAGACTTAGTGATACTTATCGTACCTGTCCTTAAAACTATGGATTGAGATAGCATTAACTACCTCCTCGCTTAGCTAATTCCAATTATCAACTACTCTTACACTGAAAAAGTATTTCCTTACATCCTGCAAAGAAGTTTTCTTACGAAGCTTCAAACTATGACCTCTAGTTCTAGAGCCAGCCATATCGAAATATCGATCCCTATCCACTCTATCATAACCATGAAGGAATTTAAAGACTGTCACCATATCCCCCCTTACTCTTCTAGCTTCGAGTGATGGCAAGTCTAATTCCCTCAGCCTCTCATCATAACCGAGATTGCGTATTTCTGGCACCAGTTTCGTGGCATGTCTTTGAACTTTTTCAAGCTTAGCTATGTGCTTTTTCAAGTGCGGATTCCAAAAGTGGGCTGCATATTCGAGTTTTGGCCTCACATAGGTTACATAAATATTTCTGAACATTTCCTTGTCCATGTGCCTGAAGGCTACCCTTACATTTGATAAGAATGCATATGCTGCCCTTACTACGCCATTTATATGTATTTCTGGAGACAAATCTGCCAGTATGTTTACTCCTAGATCTCTCTCATTTTCTGTCTCTTGAAGTTGTACTCCAGCCACCGAGTAGTCAAGCTTGGGCCTTCTTGCACTTGTACCCATTCTCATTACCTTACATTTTGAGGTATTGAATTTCATTAGCCACTTTTCTGACCACTCATGCAGATTATTTAGATCCTCCTGAAGTTCTCTACCATTGTTCTCGTTTTTTACTTTCTTCACAATCTTTGCATCATCTGCAAACATATTCATGAATGAATTTACAGACTCTGGTAGGTCATTTACATATACAAGGAACAAAAGTGGCCCTAAAACTGAACCCTGTGGAACTCCACTACTAACTCTTCTCCATTCAGACACTGAGTGTCTTACTCTAACCCTCTGTTCCCTTCCTTCTAGGTAAGTTTTTATCCATTCCACACTCTAAGTGTGAGTGTTAAATATGCCTTTGCTGAATTGCCTTCACATCTCTTATTCCTCCCCAGTGAAACTACAGAGCGGTTTAAATATACTTCTGTGAGAGGAGTGACCATGCAAAACTGTTTCATGCAATGCATGCTAATATTCCAGAACTTCATCCCCATAAATTCTCAGTCCATCAGAGACTAGGCATTTGATGATTGGGAAAGGTATTCACTCAGTTATCATTTAATGATTATACCAAAACCTAGAGCTGCAAAATGCTGCTTGAGACACCAAATAACGGGTCACTGTATCTGTGTTTGGTATTTGCCTCCTCAATGATAATTTTATTTTAGCATCCTTTCAGTATGCAATTGCTGATCAGTGTCATTTGTAGAAGGACTTGAATAACTTCCATATATAATTAAGGAGTAGAATATGATAGACACCTTTTTGAAGCAAAATTTTACAAAGAAGCAAAATTTCTAAGTGACAGGAGCTTAATATAATATACAGACTCTTTATTTTTTTTAAGACAGCAGTAAATGAGTAACTTAGAGACTGCCAGAGAAATTCAAGTTTCTTGGTGCATTGCAGGCATTTCAACAAGATTTTTTGTCTCAGAGAATAGAAGTGTTAGGTTTCATGAATTGAGCCTTGAAAAATTTATTTCTACAGACACAGACGTGTATGGCTTAAAAAAGCATTACATTACTCAGGCTTTGTGACTGGAAAAGAGCAGGGACTGACATTTTCCTCGAAAATCAGATAAAATTTTGAGGTGTATAATTCCAAATATGTAGTCGGAGTGCATTGTTTCATATATCTGCCAAATTAGTGTTACATAAGTTATGTTTACCTATATCAAATTCATTTATCGAAAAAGTCTTTAGCCAGACTGCCTTAGGATGAAAATCAGAAATAAAATAGGGAATAACTTTTAAAATGTATCTTGATGGTAAGGTCACATTTAATGTTAAACAATGCCTGTTGCAAAGAATTTTCTCGTTCCAAATGAGATGCTGACAATTTTCTGTGCTAATATGTATGATTAAGAGATATCATGAGGAATGGGATAGCAATGAAGCTAACAAAGTACAGTACTCCAAATATTTACTGAGTGATATGTGGCTAGTTGTGATCCGAGCTGCAATAAAACGTGGAATATGTATGGATAATTTTCTATTCTATTTTTATTTTTTTGTAAATTTCAAAAACCATGACGTTTTTATTTTCTTGAATAAAGTATGTCAAATATATGACACATTTTCAGTTTTCTAATCTAATTTTGTAATTGCCATAAAGACTAGCATTTTTCAGTATTAGTTTGCAGAAAAGCCCAAAAATCACACATATAGTTGTCATATGAGTGCTGAATAACCTTACTACCCCGGCGCAGCTGAACTTGTTTCAGTAATATATATATATATATATATATATATATATATATATATATATATATATATATATATATATATATATATATATATATATATATATGTTCCGGTTTTACGTCACGGACTCCCTTATCAACCAAGGGCTAGGACGGTTGCCTTCTTGCGAAGGACTTGTTTTGGCAGATGTAATCCTTACGCTGAGTGCATGCCTTTGCTAACCTCAGACCGTGACGGGGCGCGAACCCTCGACCTGACGCCTCAGAGTCGGAGACGCTACCGACTGAGCCACGGCGACTACTTATATATATATATATATATATATATATATATATATATATATATATATATATATATATATATATATATATATATATATATATATATATATATATACATATATATATATATATATATATATATATATATATATATATATATATATATATATATATATATATATATATATATATATATATATATATATATATATATATATATATATATATATATATATATATATATATATATATATAAATATATAATATATATATATATATATATATATATATATATATATATATATATATATATATATATATATATATATATATATATATATATATATATATACATATATATACATATATATATATATATATATATATATATATATATATATATATATATATATATATATATATATATATATAAATATATATATAAATATAGATATATATATATATATATATATATATATATATATATATATATATATATATATATATATATATATATATATATATATATATATATATATATATATATATATATATATATATATATATATATATATATATATATATATATATATATATATATATATATATATATATATATATATATATATATATATATATATATATATATATATATATATATATATATATATATATATATATATATGCGTAAGGATTACATCTGCCAAAACAAGTCCTTCGCAAGAAGGCAACCGTCCTAGCCCTTGGTAGATAAGGGAGTCCGTGACGTAAAACCGGAACGATATATATATATATATATATATATATATATATATATATATATATATATATATATATATATATATATATATATATATATATATATATATATATATATAGATAGATAGATAGTATATATATATATATATATATATATATATATATATATATATATATATATATATATATATATATATATATATATATATATATAGATAGATAGATATAGATATATATATATATATATATATATATATATATATATATATATATATATATATATATATATATATATATATATATATATATATATATATATATATATATATATTTATATATATATATATCTATATATATATTTATAAATATATATATATATATATATATATATATATATATATATATATATATATATATATATATATATATATATATATATATATATATATATATATATATATATATATATATATATATATATATATATACATATATATATATATATATATATATATATATATATATATATATATATATATATATATATATATATATATATATATATATATATATATATATATATATATATATATATATATATATATATATATATATATATATATATATATATATGTATTTTTATTTTTTTTTATCTTTTTTTATGATTGTGACACTAGGACGGGCCAAAAATAATCAAATAAAACAGCCCTCATCGGGCCTGGGCACGAAAAAATACATAAAGTAAAGAGAAAAAGAGATGGAGTGTGTAATGATTTGTCAGATGTGAAGAGATAATAAAAGATGTGTAATTAATATCCAAGAATATTCAGTGTAGCTTTAGGCATAGAAAAAGAGCCATAACTGAAGGAAGACTTAACATCGAACTGTCCTGGATAGACCTATTTAAGTTCAAAAAACCTTCAGCAGTAGTATCACAACGGGCGGTTGGGGCCATGAGCCAACCTACTAATCGCTTAAATATTTACTAGTTATTATTAGAAAAAAATTACGTCCTCTGCGAATTAATTCACCATAATATGCATTAAGAATAGTGACAAATGTGCGCCCAGACATTGATATTAGTTATTTCCGACAATAATCTCAAAAATACAATTGTGGTAAATCTAATGACTGTTATTCGTCATTGACTCTATATACCTTTTTAAATTCACAAATAATTATACCAAATTACTCATGGACAGATTATTTAGTTCATTTATGTTTATTGAGATAATTTAGTGTCCGAATATCTTTAATTAGCACTAAAAATAACAGTTCAGCTACTCGCCTATGTCTCGTGGCACCCTTGCAAAGGCTACCAGTATATATATATATATATATATATATATATATATATATATATATATATATATATATATATATATATATATATAAAATATATATATATATATATATATATATATATATATATATATATATATATATATATATATATATATATATATAACCAAATAAGCACATTACATATGTGAAAACATGAATCATTATTTACCTCTAGGTTCGAGTTCCGGTCGGGGTAAATAATGATTCATATATATATATATATATATATATATATATATATATATATATATATATATATATATATATATATATATATATATATATATATATATATATATATATATATATATATATATATATATATATATATATATATATATATATATATATATATATATATATATATATATATATATATATATATATATATATATATATATATATATATATATATATATATATATATATATATATATATATATATATATATATATATATATATACATATATATATATATATATATATATATATATATATATATATATATATATATATATATATATATATATATATATATATATAGAAGGTTAGTGCGTTCTTTTCTTTCTAACTGTGAAAATATTCACACTGACTATGAAGCCAGAGTATGCAGTCGACGAAATGGGGGGGGGGATAAAAAAAGCCATGTCAGTGGGATAGACTAGTATTCGAGTCAACACAGATGTGGAGAGGGAAGCAACAGCTGCTGTCGTTATGAGCCTTCCTTAGAAGCATTGTACAATTAGGCTATAACTAAATCTAAAGGTTCGAATAAATATGCTATGAATATTGACATGAATCTGTAAGCACATAAATAGAAACAAAAATATCCGTTCTTCATTGCCTCGCTATAATATCGCCTATATGGAGATCTGCGCGAGAAAAATATATTTATAATCTAAATGCTTATACTTACAGTAATTCTCATTCACTCACGAGTATTAAATGCAATCCACACGCCCTTGAAGCAGATATTCGCCAAATACGATTATTATGGCTTGACATATGTCGTATGTTATCTTTGTATTCAAACACAGGATAACTGTACGCATACATACGCAGGATAAAATATGATATATTCAAGTAAGCAAAATAACTTTCGAAAGACATGATTTTTTGGGCTGATCAAAGGAATGCCATATGGATGTCTATTTTGAAGTAAAGGTACCAATTTCCGCAAGTATGACTTTAACGTATCGTTATTCCTTTGTTATCATTTTATCTAGCAAGGACATCAGTCCTTATTGCCAAAACAAAAACTTTGATAAATTTTTACTCTCATCATATTTATCTTACTTGTCTAATAATTCCCAGTTATGCTGTAAAGGGGGGCTGGAAGTGATAAAGCTTGAGAAGGAGATACTGAAACACGGGAATTATAATGAAAACTACTTTGCGAAAAAATACGAGTCCTCAAAAAACAACATCCAAACCTCTACTCACTCTATAATATATTTTTTTTTAATATTGTAATGATTTGTATTTACATAAAATTATATTTGCAGTTCGCATTATAATTATAAACAAACAAAAAAATAACATTACTATTTTGAAATATAGAATAAATATTTTTACCATATTTACAAAATCATATTACATAGATACATATAGGATACTACTACTACTTCTACTACTACTACTGCTACTACTACTACTACTACTACTACTACTACTACTACTACTAATAATAATAATAATAATAATAATAATAATAATAATAATAATAATAATAAAGTCGCATTCTCTACAACAATACTTACAAAAGTCCACAGTATACATTATGATATAAAACCAAAGGGCAACGTGACGTTCATATACAATGCTTACGAACCATTTAGGGAGCCATTAAACTACAACGCTCCCCTGACAGAACAGGCGTACACTAAAATTTCAATAACTAAAAATAAAATACATAAACACGAAATTAATAGTATGCGTATTCTGGATGTTGAGTGAATGAGCAGAATGAGGTACAGTATCATTCTGTGCATTATTATCTTCTACAAGAGTGGAGCTATCACCTACATTAGTATTTGTTACACTCTGAGATACAGAATTATTAGAACTAGTTTCAGTTTATTCACTCTCATCAGAACAAGACACTGCTCTCTGCAGGGAGGCTGGTTTCAGCCTGTCTACAGAAACAGTGGTTAAATCTCCTGAAGTTTATCTTGAAATGAAATATTGATCACTACGCTTAACAACCTCACTTGAACCATAGTATGGCGCCTCTAACGGGCGACGGACTCAATCCACTCAAACCCAATCATGTGAACAAGTCTGTCGTATTAGTTGAATATCCTAACAGGAGTCGTTATGCTATATTATACCAGTGTCATATTAGATATTCTCTATACTAAAAGACCAGAGCTACAGCGGGCGAGGTGATAATGGATATGCAAGAAATACTTGACACTTAGTTTATTTAGTTAGACACTTATTTAACACCTCAATGCCCAAGCCCCCTTAAAGTAAAATCCTAACCCTTTTCGTGCCCACAAGACTCTGCTGTTCTTTCACTGCTTCTGACTCTTTTGCATCACCAAGATGGCAGGGCATGGTATTCTTGGGCACTCCTCTACCAATAGGCTTCCAGAGAAGGGGAGTACAACCAATTCCTATAGTGTGAGGGGCGTGACTAAAGAAATGCCAGTTGGGTACAAGGAACATTCTAACACATGTGCCTATATGTGCACTTTCTACCTATACATTTTCACAGATAATGTGTTGGATATTAAAAAAATTGAGTATGAACCACCAATTGGAAAGAGTGACCACTGTGTGTTGTTGATGGAGTATATCATTGAAGATATTCTACCTGAGAGTAGAGGCACTGAGAACATGAGGAGGAACTATCCAAAAGGAGATTACATCAAAAAGAATTAGCTTTTTGCAGTTATAGACTGGAGAACCTTATTTTACAACAAATCTGTACAAGAAATGTATGACATCTTTTGTGAGAAATATGGGAAGATAGTAGATTGCTGCATACCTGTCACCAAAGTAGGTGTAATTCATGCCAGAGAGAAATGGTTCAATAAAGAGTGTAAAAGAGCTAAGGAGTGTAGAGACAAATGCTGGAAAAGGTATAGGAGGAGAAAAAACATAAATGCCTGGCAGCCCTACAAAAGAGCAAGAAATAATTACCTAAGTAAAAGAAGAAAGGCAGAGAGAGACTATGAGAGGGACATCACCAGGAAGGCTAAAGAAAATCCCAAGCTTTTCCACAGCTTTATCAGAGGAAAACTGAAGGTAAAAGAATATGTTTTAAGGCTTAAGAGAGCGGATGGAAGCATCACTGAGACGGATGAAGAGATCTGCAAAGAATTGAACAAGGAGATTCAGTCAGTATTTACAGTAGAAAATACCCCACCCCCTCAGATTGCAGATATAGAAGATCATGGGCCGGTATTAGAGAACATCAACCTTACAGCCACAGAGGTATGCAAAGGACTGATTCATAGATTCATAGATACATAGATTTTATTGCCAAATATTCAGCATACATACAGGAATAAATATGTACATTATATACAGAGCCACTAGCCTGCTGAGCAAGAGCTCCTTGGCAGGCAGTTTAATATACATTTCACATAATTTAAAGTATGACGGCAATAGTTAACCAACGCTGTAATATAGCAATCTCATACTTATCTTGTAATAAAGCAAAACAGTAGCCTGACCTTTACCTGGACATAATGATGCACCAATACTGTATTAATTGTTATTCAACAGCTGCTTGATTTTGCCTAATAAATAAATGCTGTCTGATGGAGTTAGATGTCCATAAAAATACAGGTCCTGATGATATATCCCCTCATGAACTTAAAAAATGCGCAAACTCAATATCAGTGGCACTAAGAATCATATTTAAAAAGTAATTGGAGTCAGGGGAGATTCCAAGATGCTGGAAACAAGCAAACGTGATACCTATCTTCAAAAAGGGAAGGAGGGATACGGCTCTGAACTATAGACCAGTTTCCTTGACCAGCATAGTTTGCAAACTTATGGAGAAACTACAAAGGAAACATATCTCTCTTCACTTGGAATCCTTCAACTTTTTGTCAGTGAGGCCACATGGCTTCAGAGAAGGTAGATCAACAGTAACAAACTTATTAGAATTTTATGATGAGGTAAGCCAAATCTTACAGGAAAGAGAGGGATGGGCAGATTGCATATTCCTAGACTTCCAGAAAGCGTTTGACACTGTTCCACATGGGAGACTTATTAGGAAGCTGCAAGCAATGGCTAGAATAGGTGGAAATGTCTTGGAATGGATAAAAACTTACTTAGAAAGTAGGGAACAGAGGGTTAGAGTAAGACACTCAGTGTCTGAATGGAGAAGAGTTAGTAGTGGAGTTCCACAGGGTTCAGTTTTAGGGCCACTTTTGTTCCTTGTATATGTAAATGACCTACCAGAGTGTAAATTCATTCATGAATATGTTTGCTGATGATGCAAAGATTGTGAAGAAAGTAGAAAACGAGAACAATGGTAGAGAACTTCAGGAAGATCTAAATAGGTCTGCATGAGTGGTCAGAAAAGTGGCTAATGAAATTCAGTACTTCAAAATGTAAGGTAATGAGAATGGGTACAAGTGCAAGAAGGCCCAAACTTGACTACTCAGTGGTTGGAGTACAACTTCAAGAGACAGAAAATGAGAGAGATCTAGGAGTAAACATACTGGCAGATTTGTCTCCAGAAATACATATAAATGGCATAGTAAGGGCAGCATATGCATTCTTATCAAATGTAGGGGTAGCCTTCAGGCACATGGACAAGGAAATGTTCAGAAATATTTATGTAACCTTATGTGAGGCCAAAATTCGAATATGCAGCCCCCTTTTGGAATCCGAACTTGAAAAAGCACATAGCTAAGCTTGAAAAAGTTCAAAGACATGCCACGAAACTGATGCCAGAAATACGTAATGTTAGTTATGATGAGAGGCTGAGGGAATTAGACTTACCATCACTCAAAGCTAGAAGATTGAGGGGGGATATGGTGACAGTCTTTAAATTCCTTTATGGTTTTGATAGATTGGATAGGGATCAATATTTTGATATGGCAGGTTCTAGAACTAGAGGTCATAGTTTGAAGCTTCGTAAGAAAACTTCTTTGCAGGATGTAAGGAAATACTTTTTCAGTGAAAGAGTAGTTGATCATTGGAATTCGCTAAGAGAGGAGGTAGTTAATGCTATCTCAATCCATAGTTTTAAGGACAGGTATGATAAGTATCACTAAGTTCAAAATGGAACCGATGAGAAGATGGGCTCTTTGAGTTTTTTCCAGTAAACACAATTAGATCATCACAACGTGTATGTATGTTGTGGAGGTTGGCTTTTGGTTCTCATGAGAACAGCACTGACCCATTCCAAATCTCTCACTATAATCTGTATACTCATTTTCGTTCCAAAGGTGGATCTGTGCATACTGCAAAACTAACACTCCTACTGTGAGGCTCATGGACCTTGAATCTCCTGACTTTGATGTTCTCTGGCTAAAAGTCTATCTCTCCACTACCACTATCTTCCTTTGCTTCTGCTTCTGTTCTCCAAACTCCACCGAGTTTGTGTTTATTTTTGAATATCTATTCTCGTGCCATGAGTCCTTGCTATCTTCTCACCCACATGCCGAAGTTCTCTACATTGGAGACTTCAATGTACACCACAGTGAGTGGCTTCATTCTTCTCACACTGATGTGGGACGAAGCGGGGCCCTTGCTTTCTCTATTACTCACGATCTGGAGCAAATTATCAAACATCCTACTCGCGTTCCTGATCGTCACGAACATGCTGAAAACACTCTTGACCTATTTTTTACTTCTAATCCTTCAAACTACTCTTATTCTGTGCTTTCCCTTCTTGGCAAATCTGACCACTCTATGATCTCAGTCTCTTCCATTTTCGCTCTCTCAACTCCAATCCCTCCTGCTCAGCGCAGCCTTAGGCACTTTGAGCGTACCCAACATGAAAATTTGCGAAACTTTCTCTTTGACTTCCCATGGGATGACTACTGCTTTCGGTCCCGCAACCTTGATCAGGTAGCTCTAAAAGTTGCCAAGATCATGACAGCAGGAATGAACCGTACATCCCCCTCTTCTACAAAAACTTTCCCTCCCTCTAAACCTTGGTTTGACCATGCCTGCTCCATGGCTATCCAGACTAGGAATCAGGCTCATCGATCTTATCTAGCCTCTCCTTCCGATTTAACTCGCTCTGCTTTTATTATAGCTAGGAATCGCTGTACAGCTCAGATTCAAAGGTCTAAGGCTTCCTTTATAAGAAGGAAAGTTGATGACCTTAACTCCTCTCCCACTGACAAATACTTCTGGTCGTTAACCAAAAACCTCTCCAAAAACTTCTGTAACTCAAGCTTTCCCCCTCTCATTCGTTCTGATGGTTCAATAGCTTGCTCTCCCACTGATAAAGCCAATCTCTTTGGCTCTCATTTTTCTGCCAACTCTTCTATCAACGATTCCAGTGCACCTGTTCCTTAGTCTTTTCCCCTCTCTAACCCTGTACCCTCCATTATCCTTTCTTCACACACAGTTCATAAGGTTCTTCGCTCACTAAAGACGAACAAGGCATCTGGTCCCGATGGTATCCCTGTAAGGTTCCTTAAGGAGTTTGCAGATGAACTGGCTCCCGTGCTTTGCCGTCTTTTTTGCCTCATTCTGTTAACCAGTATCTATCCTTCATCTTGGAAGCATGCTCTAGTTCAACCTGTTCTTAGAAGGGTGACCGCTCTATTCCTTCTAACTATCGACCTATTGCCCTAACCTCCTCTATTGCTAAAGTTTTCGAAACTTTGCTCAATGCTCACTTCTTGAAATGCCTTGAATCTAACTTACTTATCTCCGATCACCAGTACGGCTTCCACAAGGCAAAATCCACTGGTGATCTCCTGTCCTATGTTACTCATGTATGGTCATCTTCTCTGAGGAGCTATGGGGAATCCTTTGTCATCGCCCTTGATATCTCTAAGGCTTTTGACAGAGTCTGGCACAAGGCTCTGTTGGCCAAATTCCCTGCCTATGGCTTTACCCCTTCTTTCTGTTCTCTGATTTCCAGTTTTCTTACTGACCGTTCTATATCTGTAGTTGTTGATGGCGCGACATCTAACCCTTTCTCTGTTACCAGTGGTGTTCCACAGGTCTCTGTTCTTTCACCTACTCTCTTCCTTCTCTTCATCAATGATCTTCTACAATCCCCATCATCCTCTCTTCTTCATGCCTTTGCTGATGATTCTACCCTTCACTTTTCCTCTGCCTTTTCTTCACAACCTTCATCTGTTACTCATAATCAATCTCGTATCACTCATTCTTCTACTCTTAACTCCGATTTGCAGAGAGTATCTGAATGGGGCACTCAAAATTTAGCTAAATTCAATGCCTCCAAGAGACAGTTTCTGGCTATCTATTTATCTTCTCCTTTTGATAACCCTATTTTCTTCGAAACTAATGAAATCTACCCTCTTAACTCTATCAACATATTAGGAATCCATATAGCCTCTAACTTGTCTTGGGGGAATCACATAATCCAAATTTCTAAATCTTCATCCAAAAATTGGGGGTTTTGTTTCATTTTCATCATTACTTTTCCTCACTGCAGTTACTTAAAATTTACAAAGGTCTTATCCATCCCTGCTTAGAATACTGCTCACATATCTGGGGTGCTTCTTCCTTTACTTATCTTCTTGATAGTGTTGAATCTAAGGCAGTCAGACTCATTAATGATTCTTCTCTTACTTCTAACCTGGATTCTCTCTCTCTTCGCCGTAAGGTATCTTCCCTTTCGCTTTTCTATCGCTACTACTTCCATCGCTGCTCTGATGAGTTGGCGATTTGCATCCCTCCTCCACTGCCGAGGCGGCGTAAAACTTGCCAAGCGGCCTCATATCACAGGTAGTGTGTGGAGATTTGTAGCTCGTGGATTGGTTGGTGCAGCCACTGCTTCTTCCCATCTACCTCCAGACTCTGGAACTCTCTTCCTCCTTCTGTCTTTCCTAATTTTTATGACCTTTCATCCTTCAAAAAGCAGATTATCGTCATCTCAGAACCTAGTCCTCCATATATCTGGGTCCTCTGTACTTTGACTGTTATTTTCTGTCTGTCGTTTTCCTTTGTGTGACATTACCTCATCTCTGCCTTACCCTTAACCTTTTCTTTTCTTTCATCTTGGTATTTTCTCGTGCCCGGGCCTTTATTGATGAGGGCAGTTTCTGCCTTTCCCGGTGTCACACTCTTAAAAAAAAAAAATGTGAGACATTTCTGACCTCCATCGATTAGCGACACAGAGGTGTGAGAGGCCAATGGGTTGAACCATAGATCTTGTCATCTCTCTGTAAACACACTTTACACAGGACACTACATGGGAAATGTCATGTTGCACCACTTGGGTCACACATGACATTACAAGGGTAATGTCATGTTACACCACTTGGGTAAAATCACTTTAAGTCACTCCCTACCGCCAACTCTTGGAATGCCCCATTTCAGGTGAAGCATTGCACATTTTAAAGATTGCCATCATCTGTTAATTATAATTATTTTAGACAAAAACAGGGCAGAATTATCTATTTAGATGACTTCTCTTTAAGACATTAAGTTTAACATAATTATCTAAATAAATTGCTTCTCTGTATTACATATCAAAATTTCACATAATTATTTAAATAGATTGCTCCTCTGTATTATATATCAAAGTTTCACATAATCATCTAAATAGATTACTCCTCTGCATTACATATCAAAATTTCACATAATTATCTAAATAGATTACTTTTCTGTATTACATATAATTTCACTATGCTTGTTAATGCATACTAAAGATTCCTGAAAAAGATTTAATTGTCAAGGATACACTCAATATATATAGAACATGTGATTTCTAAAAAAGATAAACAAAAGAAAAATATGTTTTCACAACAATCATTCTAATTGAAGAATTAAAAAAAAATTAAAATGAGAGAGATCTGGGAGTATACATACTGGCAGATTTGTCCCCAGAGATAAATATAAACGGCATAGTAAGGGCAGCATATGATTTCTTATCAAATGTAAGGGTAGCCTTCAGGCACATGGACAAGGAAATTTTTAGAAATATTTATGTAACCTATGTGAGGCCATGTCGCATGACTGAAGTCTTGCGGAAGTCACATGAAAGCCTGCTTAAGCCAGGATCTGAAACTTGTAACAAATCTTGAGGAGTAACGGTCGAGAGCACAGATGTTTTATTACATGTCCTCACTTTTATTGGGTTTTGGGTCCAGGCCTCGTTTCCCTTGGTACCACCAAGATTTATGGCTAGACACATGGAACTAATTTCCGGCGCCAGGCACCCCAAGAGGCCTAAAATATAAGGGACACTCGGTCCTCGAAAACACCACCAAAGGTTGTAAATATTTGACCTATATGTATGTACACGCCCTGGAGAGAGAGATGCCCCAATGGCAGCGGGCGATTTTGAACTTCTTCTGTTCAATAGGCCTGCTGAAATAGCCCCTCCCCAAAGAGGTGGGACTCCTCTTTGAACCTGAAGTCTATTGGCAGAACTGGATTACACGACACGCCCTACCCGTGGGGTATTTCAAGAATCCCCGAGACAGACAGAGAGGTCAGTCAGTATTTTCCCAGGGGCACGAATAGATCATAGACTTTGATAGTCATAGGGTGGGAGCATTGAGGCGTCGAATATGTTGTACTCTAAAATAAAGTAAGATAAAGGAGCCACCGCTTGTTCATTCTTACCTTGCACCCTTCTGGTATTAAGAGTAATGCAGTGATTAAGTCCTTACGACAGCCAAAGCTTGAATATGTAGCCCCCTTTTGGAGTCCGCACTTGAAAAAGCACGTAGCTAAGCTTGAAAAAGTTCAAAGACATGCCACAAAACTAGTGCCAGAAATACGCAATCTCAGTTATGTTGACAGGCTAAGAATTAGACTTACAATCACTCGAAGCTAGAAGATTGAGGGGGGATATGATGACAGTCTTTAAATTCCTTCATGGTTATGATAGAGTGGATAGGGATCGTTATTTTGATATGGCTGTCACTAGAACTAGAGGTCATAGTTTGAAGCTTCGTAAGAAAACTTCTTTGCAGGATGTAAGGAAGTACTTTTTTTTGGTGTAAAAGTAGTTGATCATTGGAATTCACTATGAGAGGAGGTAGTTAATGCTACCTTATCATACCTGTTAAGGACAGGTATGATAAGTATCACTAAGTACAAAATGGAACCGATCAGGAGACGGGAAGATACGAGCTTTGGGCTCTAATGATACACAAAGAAAGAGGACAGACTGAAGGAATAGTCAAAATACTGAGGATCTAGAGATGTGGCAGAATTAGGCCCTGAGATGACAATAAATCCACTTTTTGAAGGAAGAAAGGTTATAAGAGTTAGGAAAGACTGAAGGAGGAAGAGAGTTCCAGAGTCTGGAGGTAGATGAGATGAAGCAGTCGCTGCACCGATCAATCTGCGAGCTATAAATTTCTACACAGTACCTCTGAGACGAGGCCGCTTGGCGAGTGTAATGCGCCCTCAGCAGTGGGGGAGGGATGCAACCTACCAACTCATCAGAACATCGATGGAAGTAGTACCGTTAGAAAAGGGATAGGTATGATACCTTACGGCGAAGAGAGAGAGAATTCAGATTAGAAGTAAGAGAAGGATCTTTTAATGAGTCTAACTGCCTTAGATTCAACCCTCTCAGGGCGATAAGTATAAGAAGTAGCACTCCAGATGTGTGAGTAGCATTCTAAGCATGAATGGATGAGAACTTTATAGATTACAGTTAACTGTAAGGAGTTAAAGTAATGACGAATACGAGACTGAACCCCCAATTTTTTGGATGCAGATTTAGAATTTAGAATTATTTGATTCCTCCAAGACATGTTAGAGGCTTACTCTAGGCTCTAGGAGGGAGTTCATGGCCATCTCTGTTTTACTCTTTCAACCATGATTTTCTTGTTCTACACATCAGGGGCTTTCAGAAAAATTTGGGTGATCGATCTAAATTTGCCTAACTTTTGCTACAGAGGATACATTTCAAAATCGCCGCCAAAATGTGTGGGCAATGCAGGTCAAAGTTTCTCCTTGTTTTTTCAGTCATATAATGTACATAACCGATGAAATATTCACATGTATTAGCCAATAATATGGTCACACATGAATAGGAATGCATCCAGAGTCATGTGGCATTCTTTTCATGGCTGTAATTCTAAAGTTTTGAGCCCTTACCTTGTTACAAGAAAAATCACCCCAGGGGCATTCTTGGGAGCAGTGCGTCATAGACTTGGGGTTTGTTTTTACCAGGAGTGGGCCCCTTCCCAAGCTCAGCAGTGTCTTCCCTTAGCCAAGATATGAATTATTTAGTGCTCTCCAGCTCCATAGTGGGGATCTACTTCTATTTTTCTTCTCTTTCGCCTTGATCTCGATATCCTTTCCTTTTCCCTGTCTGAATCCTTCTCAGTTTAAAGCTTAGATTTAGATTGTAAGAAATTTTTTTTATTGATTTATCTGATAAATTTCTTCATTATGGTTTTAATTGTTTATCAGATCAGTTATGATGATTTCAACAGTTATCTGTCTTCTGACAATTGCAGAGCATGCTGCATTTTACCATTGCTACATGGCAACGACAAGTTACATGAGCACATTTGCCGCAGTGACACACCACACTCCAATGGGGCTCCAAAGATCTCCATGATGTCGAAGGAAGAAGATTTTCATTCTTATGTACAAAACCATAATCTAGTGGATCTAGATTTGCTGTTCCGATGTGGAGCTACCTGTCAAGAACATGCATGGTGGTATATGCATTGAAAAATACACGGTAGATGTGAGGTGTCAAACCTTGAGGTGTTGGTGGCAGATTCTGGTGTGAAGCTGACTTTGAGAAGTGAAACTGATGTGTTTGAAGTTGGACAAAATTGCTGGGCTTGTTTCCAGCATCTACGACATGCACCAAGTACTGTTCTGCTGCTGGATCAATGAAGAAACTAGTGGAGCTGTTGCACCAACTCCTTGCAAGTAAACCACAGGTTTGGCCTTGAGAGCTGCTTTCTTTGTGCCTATTTTACTGGTGATGTCACATCCTGTTAGGCTGTGTAGTGCTGGAAGTACTGTGCACATGAGAGGACCCAATCTTGCATGCAAAATGTGAAGAGGGACAAAACAAGTAGTGTTGCCTCTCCCTGCTTTTACCCACAGTTCATGAAGACCTTCTTGAAGAAAGGTAGTCAAATGAAATAACAGGGTAACTATTACATCAGTATCATTGGATACAACAACTCATTGTTTGTAACCTGCTTGGAGACAATCTAGTACGTGCATGGGTATGAGAAGATCTACTTCTTCAAGTTGGGACTGCAGGTGCTGCATGTTATCTTCTGCTCCATTGTGGATCTTTATACACTGCCATTCATTACTGTCCATGCATAGCTGGCTGAGAATGGTCGGCTCTTCATGCGTTTCTGAAGGCCTTTCACGCAAGTATCCATAGATTAGTTTTTCCAGCTGCGCTATATTTTGACTTGATGGCCAGAATGATGTCATATCCTAAGGAATTGGTGTCGAGAGCTAAGTACTACTGGAGTCGTGCTGCATCTCTGCACCCTCTCTGTATCTTTTACTGATGGGTTGTTATTGTAAATGTCAAATATGTAATCACATCTGCCATAATGATGATACATGTCATTCATTTCTGCAAACTTTGAAAGCAGATCAGAGAAACTTGTGAGTCCAGATAGAGGCACTCTGCAGATTGTTGCCATGACATCAATAAGGAAGGCTGAAGTAACTTTATGCTGATAGCAATACTCATCCGGCCTGAGGGTTTCCTCTAATTCACGAATGAGTTGGCTCTTATCTGGTTTGTTCATGAGCCCATCATCACCAAACAGCATTGGAGAAGGTACAACATCATATGTCAGAAGAATGTCTGTACTGAGACCTCTATCGCTAGCTACTTTGATTGCTTTTTCAGTCATATTCATTGCTCTGATCACTTTCTTGACTGTTTTCTTAGGTTTATCTTTGATGGAGACCATTGTTTTGAGGTTCCCTCTTTGAATAGTGTCTCTTAGTTGGACAATTTTGTTGATGATCCTTTCACTGTGAAAAAGCCTGGTATTTCTTCATGCCTTTTTCAGATGCATTAAGGACATCCTTTCTGATTTCTTCTGTCACCACTTGCTTTGTCACAAAGTTGTGTAGCTCTGTGGGACAATCTGCTGAGAATGGTGACCCTCTCTCTTCAATAAACTTCATCATATTTTGGACGTGTCCTTCTTGTCTGTTTGTGATTGCCTGTGATGATTCAAGCCATGCCTCAGCCGTG
Source organism: Halocaridina rubra (assembly GCA_037179515.1). Lineage (NCBI taxonomy): Eukaryota > Metazoa > Arthropoda > Malacostraca > Decapoda > Atyidae > Halocaridina > Halocaridina rubra. The sequence continues at coordinate 102,687 of JAXCGZ010001897.1, forward strand.
CTCTCATGGACACCAGCTTATTCATGGTGCAAGTTTTTCACAGCCATCATTTCATGGCAGATTATAATTCTGCATAACTTAGTGCAAGCCCTTGGTGGTTCAAGATAGTAGTAAAGATTTTTCCTCCACGTCCAAGACTGTGAGTTGATTCAGCATTCATTATATGCATTGATGTTTGCTTTCTGCCATGATGATGTACATAGTTCATGGTCTGGAACAAAGTTTGGATCTTTCTGCATCATTGAGAAGATAGGGAACCACCAGCGGTTTGTTCAGAAGTTTTATTATCTTCATTCTCTTCATTCTCAGATTCAACTGCATCATCTATTTCTTCATCATTATCTTCATCTGTAGTGTCTACTTTCATCATTACAGCTTCAGCTGCTTTGGGGTATGTCAAAGGGTTGAAATTGTAGAGATATCCAAAAAACCTAATGGCTCATTCAGATCTTCAGCATCCCCAAATCTATCATCTAAATCAAAGTCATAACTGTTAAAACTTTGTCTCATCACACTGGCACACACTTGTATGGGGTCAATACATCGAATATGCTCTGTCAAAACCTCTGCTCTGTTACATGGCACACTGTGAGCCATCAAAGACTTGCGAACCTCATCAGGATATGTGAAAGCAATAGTACTTCCAAACTGTCTCACCAGAAACACCTTCATATCTCTATTTTGAAATTGATGCTCCTCATCAACAACTCTATTCAATCGGTCTCTAATTGAAGAGAGTTCATAACCATTGTCACTTTTTAGCCCCACTTCTTTGAAGTCGCATTTGTTTGACTTATTGCCACATATGGTACAGCTTGAGAAGGTCACAGTTTTGGAATCTACAGGATCTGGAAGTGAATGCACAGCTGAGTGAGAACGAGTCAAAGTCCCATCTGGACTGCCAGTTTCATGTGAGGATTGTGGTGGGTTCCCTTTTTCGAATTTTTTGAGCGAGGTTTCATGGGTATACCTCTTGTAGCACTTATCTGAAAGATGGTAGAAAAAGTCGCTATTGGCTGGACGCAGTTTTATGCATCTTGCTACAATGTCATTTCGTATTTCGCTAGCCTCCAATATTCGTTTACATCCATTGGATGTGCTGACCAATTCTCTTGTGATGCCTCTTGACACATGACACACCTTTCCTTGTCATACATAACAGCTTCAGGACTTGATTTGACTTGAAAGTTGAATGGAATCCATCATTAAGGGTTAATTAGGACTCTTTAGACTTATTCTGAAATGAAAAATAAATCAGTATGAATGACATTTACTTTGCTTTACTTTTACAAGTCCACAACCTTCTCCTGGCTCTAGGGGGAGTTCGTGGCTATCTCTGTTCTCCTCAGCTTGATTATATAGAACATCACTGCATCTAATCGACGACGCACAGTCATATTCAAATTCAAGTTTGGGCACCAGATGCCACTGTGACACTGTTTTAGTTTCATGGCTCCTTGATTATAATTGCTTGAGTTGAATTGTTAATTATTACACTTTTCATTGATCTGATGACCATAAAACATGGATATAGCCACAAAAATTACAACTTTATTTGTTTAAAAAGACCGAGTTAGATACTAAAGTTTATTTCTTGGCGGCCATTTTAAAATTCGTGATAGCTGCCCCCAAAAGGAGTCAATGTCTTAAATAGTATTCTTATTGGGTTCCTTGACCCTGAAAACATAGGTATAGACGTCAATATCAGGTCTCTGTAAGTCTTGTAAGCCGAGATAGGGCCAAAAGTAGTTATTTTGGTGGCAATTTTGAAAAGCACCCTCTTTAGCAAAAGTTATGCAAATTCAGATCGATCACCCCAACTTTTTTGAAAGCCTTTGATGTGTGGAACAAGAAAATCATGGTTGATTAAGTGAAACAGAGATGGAAACGACATTCCCCCTAGAGCCAAGAGTAAGATATATGGAATAATAATATGTTGATATAATTAAGAGGGTAAATTTCGTTAGTTTCGAAGACTATATATATATATATATATATATATATATATATATATATATATATATATATATATATATATATATATATATATATATATATATATATATATATATATATATATATATATATATATATATATATATATATATATATATATATATATATATATATATATATATATATATATATATATATATATATATATATATATATATATCCATCTATATATATATATATATATATATATATATATATATATATATATATATATATATATATATATATATATATATATATATATATATATATATAGTATATATATATACATATATATATATATATAAATATAAATATATATATATATATATATATATATATATATATATATATATATATATATATATATATATATATATATATATATATATATATATATATATATATATATATATATATATATATATATATATATATATATATATATATATATATATATATATATATATATATATATATATATATATATATATATGTATCTTCCCGTCTCCTGATCGGTTCCATTTTATACTTAATGATACTTATCATACCTGTCCTTAAAATTATGGATTGAGATAGCATTAACTACCTCCTCGCTTAGCCAATTCCAATTATCAACTACTCTTACACTGAAAAAGTATTTCCTTACATTCTCCAAAGAAGTTTTCTTACGAAGCTTCAAACTATGACCTCTAGTTCTAGAGCCAGCCATATCAAAATATCGATCCCTATCCACTCTATCACATTACATATGTGAAAACATGAATCATATTTTACCCCGACCGGGACTCGAACCTAGGACTTATGATTACTATGGTTATTTCATGGCCCGAATGAGATTGGGAATTGAATTAAATGCTAAAATGAAGCCACGAGTGAGGTTGGGGAATCTGTAATATGAACATAGTGGCATTCAGTTAGAATGCGTTCATTCCTAAGTATAGCAGATATAAGCTATAAGGTTGGATTCCTTTTAACCTTCTGTGGTGTAATGGTAGCGCCTTGACTTAGTAATCATAAGTCCTACGTTCGAGTCCCGGTCGGGGTAAAAAATGATTCATATATATATATATAAAATATATATATATATATATATATATATATATATATATATATATATATATATATATATATATATATATATATATATATATATAGTATGTGTATATATATATATATATATATATATATATATATATATATATATATATATATATATATATATATATATAATATATATATATATATATATATATATATATATATATATATATGTATATATATATATATATATATATATATATATATTATATATATATATATATATATATATATATATATATATATATATATATATATATATTATATATATATATATGCATGTATATATATATATATATATATATATATATATATATATATATATATATATATATATATATATATATATATATATATATGTGTGTGTGTGTGTGTGTGTGTGTGTGTGTGTGTGTGTGTGTGTGTGTGTGTGTGTGTGTTATTACCTAATTGTGTTTACGGGAAAGAGATCAAAGCTCGTATCTTCCCGTCTCCTGATCGGTTCCATTTTATACTTAATGATACTTATCATACCTGTCCTTAAAATTACGGATTGAGATAGCATTAACTACCTCCTCGCTTAGCCAATTCCAATTATCAACTACTCTTACACTGAAAAAGTATTTCCTTACATCCTCCAAAGAAGTTTTCTTACGAAGCTTCAAACTATGACCTCTAGTTCTAGAGCCAGCCACATCAAAATATCGATCCCTATCCACTCTATCATAACCATGAAGGAATTTAAAGACTGTCACCATATCCCCCCTCACTCTTCTAGGTTTGAGTGATGGTAAGTCTAATTCCCTCAGCCTCTCATCATAACTGAGATTGCGTATTTCTGGCACCAGTTTCGTGGCATGTCTTTGAACTTTTTCAAGCTTAGCTATGTGCTTTTTCAAGTTCGGATTCTAAAAGGGGGCTGCATATTCGAGTTTTGGCCTCACATAGGTTACATAAATATTTCTGAACATTTCCTTGTCCATGTGCCTGAAGGCTACCCTTACATTTGATAAGAATGCATATGCTGCCCTTACTATGCCATTTATATGTATTTCTGGAGACAAATCTGCCAGTATGTTTACTCCTAGATCTCTCTCATTTTCTGTCTCTTGAAGTTGTACTCCAGCCACCGAGTAGTCAAGCTTGGGCCTTCTTGCACTTGTACCCATTCTCATTACCTTACATTTTGAAGTATTGAATTTCATTAGCCACTTTTCTGACCACTCATGCAGATTATTTAGATCCTCCTGAAGTTCTCTACCACTCTTCTCGCTTTTTACTTTCTTCACAATCTTTGCATCATCTGCAAACATATTCATGAATGAATTTACAGACTCTGGTAGGTCATTTACATATACAAGGAACAAAAGTGGTCCTAAAACTGAACCCTCTGGAACTCCACTACTAACTCTTCTCCATTCAGACACTGAGTGTCTTACTCTAACCCTCTGTTCCCTTCCTTCTGAGTAAGTTTTTATCCATTCCAAAACATTTCCACCTATTCTAGTCATTGATTACAGTTTCCTAATAAGTCTCCCATGTGGAACAGTGTCAAACGCTTTCTGCAAGTCTAGGAATATGCAATCTGCCCAGCCCTCTCTTTCCTGTAAGATTTGGCTTACCTCATCATAAAATTCTAATAAGTTTGTTACTGTTGATCTACCTTCTCTGAAGCCATGTTGCCTCACTGACAAAAAGTTGAAGGATTCCAGGTGAAGAGAGATATGTTTCCTTAGTAGTTTCTCCATAACTTTGCAAACTATGCTGGTCAAGGAAACTGGTCTATAGTTCAGAGCCGTATCCCTCCTTCCCTTTTTGAAGATAGGTATAACATTTGCTTGTTTCCAGCATCTTGGAATCTCCCTTGACTCCAGTGACTCCTTAAATATGATACTTAGTGCCACTGATATTGTGTTTGCGCATTTTTTAAGCACATGAGGGGATATGTCATCAGGACCTGTAGCTTTATGAACATCTAAATCCATCAGCGCTTTGCATACCTCTGTGGCTGTAAGGTTGATGTTATCTAATACCGGCCCTTGAGCTTCTATCACTGCAATCTGAGGGGGTGGGGAATTTTCTACTGTAAATACTGACTGAAACTCCTTGTTCAATTCTTTGCAGATCTCTTCATCCGTCTCAGTGATGCTTCCATCCGCTCTCTTTAGCCTTAAAACCTGTTCTTTTACCTTCAGTTTTCCTCTGATAAAGCTGTGGAAAAGCTTGGGATTTCTTTAGCCTTCCTGGTGATGTCCGTCTCATAGTCTCTCTCTGCCTCTGTCCTTTTACTTAGGTAGTCATTTCTTGCTCTTTTGTAGGTTTGCCAGGCATTTATGTTTTTTTCTCCTCCTATACCTTTTCCAGCATTTATCTCTCCACTCCTTAGCTCTTTTACACCCATTATCGAACCATTTCTCTCTGGCATGAATTATACCTACTTTGGTGACAGGTATGCAGCAATCTACTATCTTCCCATATTTCTCACAAAAGATGTCATACATTTCTTGTACAGATTTGTTGCAAAATAAGGTTCTCCAGTCAATAACTGCAAAAAGCTCATTCATTTTGATGTAATCTCCTTTCGGATAGTTCCTCCTCATGTCCTGTGTGTGTGTGATTACCTAATTGTGATTACCTAATTGTGTTTACGGGAAAGAGCCCAAAGCTCGTATCTTCCCGTCTCCTGATCGGTTCCATTTTAGACTTAGTGATACTTATCATACCTGTCCTTAAAACTATGGATTGAGATAGCATTAACTACCTCCTCGCTTAGCGAATTCCAATTATCAACTACTCTTACACTGAAAAAGTATTTCCTTACATCCTCCAAAGAAGTTTTCTTACGAAGCTTCAAACTATGACCTCTAGTTCTAGAGCCAGCCATATCGAAATATCGATCCCTATCCACTCTATCATAACCATGAAGGAATTTAAAGACTGTCACCATATCCCCCCTTACTCTTCTAGCTTCGAGTGATGGTAAGTCTAATTCCCTCAGCCTCTCATCATAACTGAGATTGCGTATTTCTGGCACCAGTTTCGTGGCATGTCTTTGAACTTTTTCAAGCTTAGCTATGTGCTTTTTCAAGTGCGGATTCCAAAAGGGGGCTGCATATTCGAGTTTTGGTCTCACATAGGTTACATAAATATTTCTGAACATTTCCTTGTCCATGTGCCTGAAGGCTACCCTTACATTTGATAAGAATGCATATGCTGCCCTTACTATGCCATTTATATGTATTTCTGGAGACAAATCTGCCAGCATGTTTACTCCTAGGTCTCTCTCATTTTCTGTCTCTTGAAGTTGTACTCCAGCCACCGAGTAGTCAAGCTTGGGCCTTCTTGCACTTGTACCCATTCTCATTACCTTACATTTTGAAGTATTGAATTTCATTAGCCACTTTTCTGACCACTCATGCAGATTATTTAGATCCTCCTGAAGTTCTCTACCATTGTTCTCGTATTTTACTTTCTTCACAATCTTTGCATCATCTGCAAACATATTCATGAATGAATTTACAGACTCTGGTAGGTCATTTACATATACAAGGAACAAAAGTGGTCCTAAAACTGAACCCTCTGGAACTCCACTACTAACTCTTCTCCATTCAGACACTGAGTGTCTTACTCTAACCCTCTGTTCCCTTCCTTCTAAGTAAGTTTTTATCCATTCCAAAACATTTCCACCTATTCTAGCCATTGAGTGCAGCTTCCTAATAAGTCTCCCATGTGGAACAGTGTCAAACGCTTTCTGGAAGTCTAGGAATATGCAATCTGCCCAGCCTTCTCTTTCCTGTAAGATTTGGCTTACCTCATCATAAAATTCTAATAAGTTTGTTACTGTTGATCTACCTTCTCTGAAGCCATGTTGCCTCACTGACAAAAAGTTGAAGGATTCCAAGTGAAGAGAGATATGTTTCCTTAGTAGTTTCTCCATAACTTTGCAAACTATGCTGGTCAAGGAAACTGGTCTATAGTTCAGAGCCATATCCCTCCTTCCCTTTTTGAAGATAGGTATCACATTTGCTTGTTTCCAGCATCTTGGAATCTCCCCCGACTCCAGTGACTCCTTAAATATGATACTTAGTGCCACTGATATTGTGTTTGCGCATTTTTTAAGCACATGAGGGGATATGTCATCAGGACCTGTAGCTTTATGAACATCTAAATCCATCAGCGCTTTGCATACCTCTGTGGCTGTAAGGTTGATGTTATCTAATACCGGCCCTTGAGCTTCTATCACTGCAATCTGAGGGCGTGGGGTATTTTCTACTGTAAATACTGACTGAAACTCCTTGTTCAATTCTTTGCAGATTTCTTCATCCGTCTCAGTGATGCTTCCATCCTCTCTCTTTAGCCTTAAAAACTGTTCTTTTACCTGTGTGTGTGTGTGTGTGTGTGTAAGCACAAACTATAAGCATGCAGAACTAAATGGTAAGGAAGCTCATCAGTGAAACAACTATAAGCATGAAGCACTAAATAGTAAGGAAACCCATCATTGAAACAGTGCATAGAAAATACAGCGCAATATTTCGGGTCCTAGCTGGACCCCTTCTCAAGCGCAAGTGCTCGACAAGGGGTGCAATTAGAACCCGAAATATAGCGTTATGTTTTCAAATGCGTTGTTTCACTGATGAGCTTCCTTACCATTTAGTTCTGCATGCTTATAGTTTGTGCTTACACACACACACACACACACACACACAACACACACACACACACACACACAAATGCTGATGGATTAGCTGGTAAGGCAGTAGAATTAAAAGATAGGATTCACAACAGTAAGGCAGATATAGTAGCAATTACAGAGACTAAGTTGAGTGAGGACATAAACAGTGTCACAGTTTTTCCTAAGGGTTTCAGAATACTAAGGGTTGAAAGATCTGAGAGGACTGGTGGAGAGATAGCACTGCTCATAAGTGAAAGGATTCAAGTTGAAGAAATAAACTTGGCTATAGAAAGTGAGTTCAAGGAATTTCTTGTTGCTCGCATAAATATTGGGTCAGAGAGCATTATAATAACTGTTGTATACAACCCACCAAGGAACCAAAATAGGCTTGAAGTTTATGAGGAAAGTCATATAGGTACTATTGAAGTCATAAACTCAGTTGTTAACATGGCACGGGAAAAAATATGTAGGATTTTGATTATGGGAGACTTTAATCATAAAGAGATATATTGGATAAATCTTGACCCACACAGTGGTGAGGACTCATTCGGGGCAAGATTCCTAGATTGCGTATAAGGGAATTTCCTACACCAACATGTAATGGAACCAACAAGGGCCAGGGGTGGGGATGAGCCATCACTACTTGATCTAGTGTTCACAGATAATGTGTTGGATATTGAAAAAAATTAGTATGAACCACCAATTGGAAAGAGTGACCATTGTGTGTTGTTGATGGAGTATATCATTGAAGATATTCTTCCTGAGAGTAGAGGCACTGAGGACATGAGGAGGAACTATCTGAAAGGAGATTACATCAAAATGAATGAGCTTTTTGCAGTTCTTGACTGGAGAACCTTATTTTACAACAAATCTGTACAAGAAATGTATGACATCTTTTGTGAGAAATATGGGAAGATAGTAGATTGCTGCATACCTGTCACCAAAGTAGGTGTAATTCATGCCAGAGAGAAATGGTTCAATAATGGGTGCAAAAGAGCTAAGGAGTGGAGAGATAAATGCTGGAAAAGGTATAGGAGGAGAAAAAACATAAATGCCTGGCAAACCTACAAAAGAGCAAGAAATGACTGCCTAAGTAAAAGGACAGAGGCAGAGAGAGACTATGAGACGGACATCACCAGGAAGGCTAAAGAAAATCCCAAGCTTTTCCACAGCTTTATCAGAGGAAAGCTGAAGGTAAAAGAACAGGTTTTAAGGCTAAAGAGAGCGGATGGAAGCATCACTGAGACGGATGAAGAGATCTGCAAAGAATTGAACAAGGAGTTTCAGTCAGTATTTACAGTAGAAAATACCCCACGCCCTCAGATTGCAGTGATAGAAGTTTAAGGGCCGGTATTAGAGAACATCAACCTTACAGCCACAGAGGTATGCGAAGCGCTGATGGATTTAGATGTTCATAAAGCTACAGGTCCCGATGACATATCCCCTCATGTGCTTAAAAAATGCGCAAACACAATATCAGTGGCACTAAGTATCATATTTAAGGAGTCACTGGAGTCGGGGGAGATTCCAAGATGCTGGAAACAAGCAAATGTGATACCTATCTTCAAAAAGGGAAGTAGGGATATGGCTCTGAACTATAGACCAGTTTCCTTGACCAGCATAGTTTGCAAAGTTATGGAGAAACTACTAAGGAAACATATCTCTCTTCACTTGGAATCCTTCAACTTTTTGTCAGTGAGGCAACATGGCTTCAGAGAAGGTAGATCAACAGTAACAAACTTATTAGAATTTTATGATGAGGTAAGCCAAATCTTACAGGAAAGAGAGGGCTGGGCAGATTGCATATTCCTAGACTTCCAGAAAGCGTTTGACACTGTTCCACATGGGAGACTTATTAGGAAACTGCAATCAATGACTAGAATAGGTGGAAATGTTTTGGAATGGATAAAAACTTACTTAGAAGGAAGGGAACAGAGGGTTAGAGTAAGACACTCAGTGTCTGAATGGAGAAGAGTTAGTAGTGGAGTTCCAGAGGGTTCAGTTTTAGGGCCACTTTTGTTCCTTGTATATGTAAATGACCTACCAGAGTCTGTAAATTCATTCATGAATATGTTTGCAGATGATGCAAAGATTGTGAAGAAAGTAAAAAGCGAGAACAATGGTAGAGAACTTCAGGAGGATCTAAATAATCTGCATGAGTGGTCAGAAAAGTGGCTAATGAAATTCAATATTTCAAAATGTAAGGTAATGAGAATGGGTACAAGTGCAAGAAGGCCCAAGCTTGACTACTCGGTGGCTGGAGTACAACTTCAAGAGACAGAAAATGAGAGAGATCTAGGAGTAAACATACTGGCAGATTTGTCTCCAGAAATACATATAAATGGCATAGTAAGGGCAGCATATGCATTCTTATCAAATGTAAGGGTAGCCTTCAGGCACATGGACAAGGAAATGTTCAGAAATATTTATGTAACCTATGTGAGGCTAAAACTCGAATATGCAGCCCCCTTTTGGAATCCGCACTTGAAAAAGCACATAGCTAAGCTTGAAAAAGTTCAAAGACATGCCACGAAACTGGTGCCAGAAATACGCAATCTCAGTTATGATGAGAGGCTGAGGGAATTAGACTTACCATCACTCGAAGCTAGAAGAGTGAGGGGGGATATGGTGACAGTCTTTAAATTCCTTCATGGTTATGATAGAGTGGATAGGGATGGATATTTTGATATGGCTGGCTCTAGAACTAGAGGTCATAGTTTGAAGCTTTGTAAGAAAACATCTTTGGAGGATGTAAGGAAATACTTTTTCAGTGTAAGAGTAGTTGATAATTGGAATAGGCTAAGCGAGGAGGTAGTTAATGCTATCTCAATCCATAGTTTTAAGGACAGGTATGATAAGTATCACTAAGTCTAAAATGGAACGGATGAGGAGACGGGAAGATACGAGCTTTGGGCTCTTTCCCGTAAACACAATTAGGTAATCACAAATAGGTAATCACACACACACACACACACACACACACATATATATATATATATATATATATATATATATATATATATATATATATATATATATATATATATATATATATATATATATATATATATATATATATATATATATATATATATATATATATATATATAAAGTAAGCACAAACTCAACATACAGCATTAAATAGCAAGGAAACCCATCAATGAAGCAACACATGGAAAGTAACGCTATATTTCGAGTCCTAACTGGACCCCTTCTTAATCACAAGTGAATATATTAAAGAACAGTCACAGCAGGAGTAATAAATAAAAAGTCCACAGGAGGCGGGAGAGGATTATTCGTTTTCGATATTCACCTCTGAGGGGGGGCCATCCTTGGTGGGCCCACAGGGATCGTCTGGATACATCGGTAAAGATAAGAGGGAACAGAGGCATTCTGCTCAAAATTAAGTCTCCTTCAATTTTTGATGTGCCCTGTAGAGCATACAAACAAACAAACAAACAAACATTTATTTCCATTTTTGTACAATGGTTATTCTTCTATAATTAAAAGTAACTTATAAGTCGACATGTAATTGTAGTAATAAGTAAGAGGGTAATACATACAATTAAATTAAATGTAGCTGTCCTAGAAAATAATAATGCTGTAATAGAAATGATAACAATAATGTTAATAATAAAGTAGTAATAATAACACTCGATACAGTATCCTTATAATCGGCATCATCACCATATTTGTTTTCCTTACAGTGAGAATAATTGGTTCTTAGCTTAGAGAACAGAGAAGTCGGTATCAGTTTATATATGGAGAGGTTAGTGCTAAGGGAAATTGCATTAAATCATTAAGTTTACTTTATGTGTGAGCGGCAACTATTTGTTCAGAAGAAAACTATATAGTTTGCCTCTGAAAGCTGCGAAGGAGGATGCATTTTTAAGATGCTCTGGCGTATTGTTCCAGAGCGTTGGTCCGTTAATAGTGATCATCTTTGAACCTGTTTCTGTGTTTGTTCTCTGATTAAAGAGCTCACTGCTCTGTCTTGTGTTGGTTCCCCTTATATCCCTGACTGTTTTTAAATCATATAGCCAGCTAGGATAATGATGGTCCCGAACTTTGTATACAAAAAACATAAATAGCATAAGCGACCTTGTTTTCTGTCCGCAGCCACCCAAATTTATTGAGAGCTGGTGTGATGTGGTCATATTTTCTTATTCCTCCCAGGGCAACTCGAGCTGCAAAATTAATAAGCTTCAGTATTCTGTTTATCTGAGTCTTAGTGGTAGCTCCCCAAACAGTTGTGCAGTAATTAATGTGACTTAGGGCTAGAAATTCAACAACAGTTATGCGAGTGGTAGTCTCAAAATTGTCCTTTATACGTGATAAGTAGATTAATGTTCCTGTAACCTTTTTGCATACTTTATCTATGAGGGAATCAAACAACATGTACTTATCAAAGTGAATTCCTAGATTTTTTACTGTTTTGCTAGGTGTAATGATATTGCCGCAAAAAGGGGAAAGTCGAGATAGGATAGGGGTGAAGTGGGGAGAGGTGATGGCGACATGTGCATGCTCCCAACCCCTAGAGGACCATCAGGAAGGAAGGGCAAGAAAAAACAGACGAAAACAAATTTTTGAATATATAAAAATAAAAATAAATGGATAAACAAAAGGGAGAGGATTAAAGATGAAATATCATATCCCGATTGAGCTAAGGCGAATAAGTGAGGTATGTGGTGGAATGTGGTGAATGTGTGTTCTTTGGCTTGGCCACCTCCTTTACAAGGAGGAATGGGGCCATGCATGTCTAAACCTTAAAATATATATCCTTATTGAATGATAAAAAGTCATAATAATATTTTAATCCCTAATTAATGATATTAATCGAATTAGAAGATAATCTCCTTAATTAATACATATGTGAAAATAACATTGAACAAAAGACAAACAAACTGAAAATAACAAATATTATACAGAAGGAATGATGAAAGTAACAGAACAGAGAAATACAACAAAGGAATATGAAAACCATGGAAAAATATGTAAATTTAAATGACAGTAACAAGGAGAAAAACAATATTGCAATAAATAGAATAAAATAAATAGATAAATGGAAATCGAATCGAGTTTACCTCACCCTCTCTCTTTTCTAATAAGGGATAGGAAGCTGCATTCTTGGGAAGAACTTTGGTTTTGGAAGGTGTGATCATTTCCCTGAGTGTATGCCCTTTCTAAATTTAGTCCGTGGTGGACCTCGAATTCTCACCCTGACATCTCGCAGTTGTGAACACTACCACTTTGGCCGCGGTGACCCCAAAATGAAAAACGAATAGCTCAATAAAAATGTATAAAATAATAATAATAATAATAATAATAATAATAATAATAATAATAATAATAATAATAATAATAATAATAATAATAAAAATAATGATGATGATAATTATAAGAATTTATTTATTATTATTATTATTATGATCGTAACTCACCTCCACCAGGCTGATATAAATTTTAACTCACTAACACCTATCATACCTATTCTTAAGACTATGCATGTTTACTGCTTCCTCACTTAGTGAATCCCAAATATCAACTATTTTACATTAAACATCCTGCAAAGAAATTACCTTACGTAGCTTCAAAATTTGACCCCCAGTTCTAGATTCACCCGCAACAAAATATCTATCTCTATTCATTCTGCCAAAACCACGAAGGAATCTGAAAGCCATTACCACATCCCCCTCTTCATTCTAGGTTTGAGTGGTGGTAAGTTAAAATCCTTAGGTCTTAATTAATAACTGAGATCACGTATCTTTGTCACCAGCTTCGTGGGATGTCTTTGTACTCTCTTCAATACATCTATATGCTTTTTCAAGTGTAGATTCTAGAAGGGTGCTGCAGATTCACGCTTAGACCTCACATATACATACATATATATATATATATATATATATATATATATATATATATATATATATATATATATATATATATATATATATATATATATATATATATATATATATATATATATATATATATATATATATATATATATATATATATGAAACTTTCCTTGTCCATATGCTTAAAGGTTTGTTAAGAAGCCATATGCTGCCTTTACTATATCATTCATATTCATTTTCGAAAACGAATTCACTAGATCATTTTGTTCACAGATTCTTAATTAGCACCTTTTTATTTGCCAACCAAGTGCACTTGAATAGCCATACAGAGGAGTTTTTGCACACTTACCCATTCTCGTTACTTTACATTTTGAAATATTGAATCTCATTAATCTTTTGTCTGTCCTCTCATTCTTATCATTTTGGTCTTCCTAAAGTTCTTTGAGAATCTTTTCATCATCTGCAAACATATTTAAATATGCATACACAGATTCCGGCAGATCACTTACATATACAAGGAAGAGAATAGTCTCTATCTCCTCACTCTCTCAATCAATATCTATCCTTCATATTGGAAGCACGTTCTAGTTCAGCCTGTTCCTAATAAGACTGACCACTCTATTCCTTCTATATACCGACCTATTGCCCTCTCCAGTGCTATCGCTAAAGTAATCGAAACTTTTCTCAATTCTCACTTCTTGAAGCATCTTGAATCTAATTTTCTTATTTCCGATCACCAGTACATCTTCCGCAAGACAAGTTCCACTGGTGACCTCCTGTCCTATCATACTTATGTATGGTCATCTTCTTTGAGGGAATCCTTTACCGTAGCCCTTGATATTTCTAAGGCTTTTGACAGTGTGGCACTGCTTGTGTCTTTACCCCTTCTCTTTATTCTCTTATTTCCAGTTTTCTTTCTGACTTTTATATCTTTGGTTGTTGAAGGCACAACATTTTACTTATTCCTAGCTACCAGTGGTGTTCCACAACGCTCTGTTCTTTCGCCAACTCTTTTTCTTCTCTTCATCAACTATCTTTTCCAGTCCCCATCCTCTTCTATTCTCCACAACTTTGTCAACGTTTCAACCCTTCATTTTATTTTACTTTTTCTTGACAACCTTCACTTGCTACTCGTAATCGGTCTTTCCTCAACTCTCAACTCCGAATTACAGAGAGTATCTGAGTGGGGAATCACCCAAAATTCAGTTAAATTTCATGCCTCCAAGACAGTTTCTGGCTATCACTTTATCTTATTCTCATCCTGATAGCCCTATTGTCTTTGAAATCAGCAGAATATACCCTCTTCATTCTATTAACATATTAAGACTCCAGATAGCCTCTAATTTCTAAATCTGCTTCTGAAAAATTGGAGGTACTGTTTCGTTTTCGTCATTAGTTTTCCTATTCAGTTACTTAAAATCTATAGAGGTTTTATCCTTCCCCTCTTTGAATATTGCTCACACATCTGAGGTGCTTCTTTTTATACTCATCTTCAATATGGGTTGTGTTGAGGGTAAACTTAATCGACAAATATATTTTTCTTAAATTTACTAATTAGATTAATAATTTTCACAATAATATAATTGATATATTTTTTATATATATGCCCAGTACATATTTTCCAAGCTGGCATTTTCTTTTTGTACATGTCTTAACGTTGTATGACGCTTCTTATAGTAAACAAATAATAACCGGTGACTGTGACTTTCAATTATATCCCCAAAATTGCTCTTTATCCACCATCATGACTCATAGTGGTCATACCTTAACAGGTTATGGGCCCAGCCTTAGTGCTAGATTATTATTTGATGGTGATGAGTCGAAATATGAGCTTTGGGAAGTTAAATTTCTCGGTTACATGAGACGCCTGAAGTTATTCGACGTCCTGACCGGCACCGGAACCCCTGATGCAGGGGAGAATGCTAATGCATATGCTGAGCTTGTTCAGCTTTTAGATGACCGAAGCCTTAATTTAGTGATAAGAGAGGCGAAAGACAACGGTCGTAAGGCACTGGAAATACTCCGTGGTCATTACATGGGCACAGGTAAGCCGAGAGTTATTTGCCTGTATACTGAGCTTACGTTATTGAAGAAAGTAGCCGATGAAAGCGTCACTGATTATGTCATTCGCGCTGAGACTGCTGCTAATTCATTAAAACAGGCAGGTGAGACTGTTAGTGATAGCCTCCTTACTGCAATGGTGCTTAAAGGCCTTCCTTTAAATTTTAAGACTTTTTCTACTGTAATTACACAGAGAGATACTCCAATAAGTTTTTCTGAGTTTAAAATTGCTTTAAGAAACTTTGAAGAGACTGAAAAGGCACATGACACTTTTGATAGTGACGATAATGTTATGAAAGTAACCCATAAAGGTAACCAAGGTAGGGCTAGTGCAGGAAATTTTACCCCTACTTGTTATACTTGTGGAAGTTTAGGACATAAATCTCCTGATTGTAAGAATAAAAGTGAGAAGAATAAAGGAAAATCTAGATTTAGTAAGAAGTGGTGCCATAAATGCAGATCTCGAACTCATAACTCTAGTGAATATAGGAAAAATCCCCCTAATTCAACAAAATCCATGAGTGCTAAAGATAATGTTACAGATACCGAACGACCTCATTCGTTCCTTTTTAAAGCCAGTGCGAGTGAAGATATTTTGGAACATGATAATTGTAATAATGCTGTTAGACATAATATTGATAATAATTTAATGGTTGACTGTGGTGCTACATCTCATATAATAAAAGATGGTTCAAAGTTTGTGAAATTTGACAGTGATTTTAATCCTTCTAATCATTGTATTGAGTTGGCTGACGGAAGTCGAACAAATGGTGTTGCGCATGGTCGTGGATCTGTAAACGTGTTGTTGTATGATGTCAATGGTAATCTATGTAAAGTTTTGCTAGAAAATGCCTTATATGTTCCTTCCTATAAACAAAATATGTTTTCTGTGTATGCGGCCAATGAAAAAGGTGCTTCTGTCAACTTTTATCCCAAATGTGCTGAGCTAAGGGCTCCAGATGGCACTGTATTCCCTCTAAGAAAAGAGGGAAAACTGTATTTTCTTAATAATGTAAAAGTAAGTGAAAATGTTTCTCACTCCCTATTTGAGTGGCACAATGTAATGGGCCATTGCAACTTTAGAGATTTATTGAAGCTAGAAAATGTTGTAGATGGTATGAAAATTTCTCCTAAAGAAAAATCTGATTGTGAAGTGTGTGCTATCGGAAAAATGTCCCAGTATAGAAACAGGAAAGCCGACAAGCATGCTACTAGCAGGCTCGAGTCCGTATATTGCGACTTAGCAGGGCCTATTGAACCAGCTGCAAGAGAAGGTTTTAGATATTCCATTTCATTCGTCGACGACTACACTGGTATAATAATGGTATACTTTCTTAAAAGTAAATCTGACACGGTAGCTGCAACTGAGAGGTTTTTGGCTGATAGTTCCCCATGGGACGGAGTTCACAGCAAAGAGTTTTAATTCCTTACTTATGAAAAACTCTATCAAACACGAGTTCACAGCTCCGTATTCCCCACATCAAAATGGGACGGTCGAGAGATCTTGGCGGTCTCTTTACGACATGGCTAGGTGTATACTCTTAAATGCAAATTTGCCCAAAAGTCTATGGACTTACGCTGTTAGAGCTTCGGCTTATATCCAGAACCGTTGCTATAACCCAAGAACTGGAAAGACACCCTATGAGTTATTCACTGACAGAAAACCTAATCTGAAAGATATGCATATTTCCGGAACTGTATGTTATTCCTATGTGCAAGAGAAAAAGAAATTGGACCCTCGTAGTGAAAGAGGAATATTTTTGGGATATGATGGACAAAGTCCAGCCTATTTGGTGCATTTCCCGAATAAAAATAATGTCAGAAGGGTGCGTTGTGTCAAATTCATCGATAAATTTCAACATGAAGTAGAAAATCCAGTGGTTGAAAATCGCCACGTAACCGACGAAGAACCCATTTCCTCGGAAACCTTACCGATGCCACCGACATCGAACTCCGATGATCCAACCTCGACGGAATATGACGACGATCCCGTGAGTAGTGGAAAAGGTCAAGATGAAGTCAATCCCATGAGTGGCGGCAGAAGAGGTAACGACAAAATCGACGAGGATGTGAAGGCAAGACGACGATATCCTACTAGGGAACGTACTGTTCCTATGTATTTGGGAGAATACGTCACTGACTTTGATGATTCTTTCACAGTAAATGATTCAAGTGCTGCTAAATATTCTGTTGATTTTTGTTACAGGATGGTAGATATACCCAGAACATATCATGATGCAATATCCTCCCCAGATTCTTCTAACTGGGTTAATGCTATGCAAGAAGAAGTCAACTCTTTAAATGAAAATGACACTTACGAGTTAACCCAACTGCCTGAAGGCAGATGTGCAGTGGGGGGTAGATGGGTGTATACTGTGAAATCATGTCCTAATAATGTTGAAAAATATATGGCTCGCTACGCAGCGAAAGGTTGTTCCCAAGTGCGTGATTTAGATTATCACGAAACCTTTTCACCTACTGCCAGAATCACTTCAATTCGTATGTTATTACAACTGGCAATGCAAGACAATTTAATTGTTAATCAAATGGATGTAAGTAGTGCTTATCTTAATGCTCCTATTGACTGTGAAATTTACATTGACCAACCTGAAGGTTTTGTAAAGTTTGATGAAAAGGGTAACAAATTGTTCTTAAAATTGAAGAAATCCATTTACGGTCTTAAACAGAGTGTACGTAACTGGAATGAATTGTTGCACAATTTCCTTGTAGAACAAAATTTTGATATGTCCCTTGCTGATTCTTGTGTTTACTCCAAGAAAGTAGGTAATTCAGAGATTATCATAATTACCTGGGTTGATGACATAATCATTGCTGCTAGTAATGAAACTTTGCTCAATGCTACCAATAGTTCTCTTTGCCATAATTTTAAGATGAAAGACTTTGGTAATATTTCATGGTTTTTAGGTACTGAATTCAAACATGATTCTGAGAAGTTTGTGATGGTACAGTCAAGGTACATTGAGAAACTGTTGAATAGGTTCAATATGACAGATTGCAAACCAAAAGCCACTCCTTGTGATTTGAGTGTAAGTAAAGTCATAGATAACCATTCTGAGAAATTACCAGATTCAAGACTGTATAGAAAGATGGTTGGCAGTCTTATATATCTTATGACCTGTATGCGTCCTGATCTTTGTTACATTGTAACTATATTGTCTCAAAATATGAATAATCCAACAAAAGCTCATTTAAATATGGCTAGGCATGTTCTAAGGTATCTTAAAGGTACTATAAATGTTGGTTTGACTTTCAAAAAGCAAACTCGTGAAATGCTTAAGCTTCAAGGGTTTTGTGATTCTGACTGGGGTGCGTCATCTGATAGACGCAGTATCTCTGGATATGGCTTTATGTTATGTGATGATGGTCCTTTGATTTCTTGGAAAAGTCGAAAACAGCAGATTGTAGCCTTATCAACCTGCGAGGCAGAGTACGTTGCTCTAACGTCTGCCATCCAGGAAGCTAAGTTTTTAAGTCAGCTTTTGGTGGATATGAATGCTGGTAATAAAACCACTGTAACACTTTATGTAGACAATCAAGGTGCAATATGTCTGGCTAAAAATCCTGTACACCATCAGCGTACAAAGCATATAGACATTAGATACCATTACATAAGATCTGAAATTCAGAACGGTGCAGTTAAATTAGTTTATGTACCTTCAAGCGATAATATCGCAGATATTTTCACAAAGCCAGCAACAAAGGATAAATTAAATAAATTTACTTCCTTGAGGGGCAGTGTATACACCACATAATGTGTGTACCATTGTATATTAATCTTTATTTTATATATAATTTGCAAATACCATTTCTATTTTTCTCTATGTTGTATGTATACATTTTGCATTCATTCCAATTATTATTCATATGCATATAATATTTTGCAAATTATAATCTGTTGCATGCCTTATTATTGATTACTAAGAATATGATGTTTTCTAGGAATTTGCTTCTTTACCTAGCTATGTTCTTTTATAAATTTCTACCATTTTACCTGCTCCATGCCATGTCAAATACTTACATTATAATAATTTACTTGATATTTGCTGCTCTACTTATATATCATAATATGTCATTGATTCCTATATACTTATATATACATTGTTTGCTAAGTATTTACCCTATACATGTACCCTTTTTGCTGAATATATGCCACCTTAAGTTTAAGTGGGGGTGTTGAGGGTAAACTTAATCGACAAATATATTTTCTTAAATTTACTAATTAGATTAATATTTTTCACAATAATATAATTGGTATATTTTTCATATATATATGCCCAATACATATTTTCCAATCTGGCATTTTCTTTTTGTACATGTCTTAACGTTGTATGACGCTTCTTAAAGTAAACAAATAATAACCGGTGACTGTGACTTTCAATTATATCCCCAAAATTGCTCTTTATCCACCATCATGACTCATAGTGGTCATACCTTAACAGGTTGAATATAAGGCAATCATACTAATCAATGACCATTCTCTTGGCTCTAATGTGGATTCTCTTTCTTTTTGCCGTAAGGTAGCATCCCTTTCTCTTTTTTATCCCTGCTCTGATGAGTTGGCGAGTAGCATCTCTCCCCAGCTGCCGAGGTCGCGTAACACTCGCCAAGTGGAATTGTCTCACAGGTACTGTGTGGAGATTTGTTCCTCGTATAATTGGTCACTGCAGCAACTGTTTCTTCCTGTCCACCTCCAGACTCTTGAACTTTCTTCCTTATTCTGTCTTTCCTAATTCTTAAAACCTATCACCCTTCAAAAAGCGGATCAAGAGTCATCTCAATTCTTAATCCTGCCATATCTCTAGGTCCTCAATACTTCGACTATTCTTTCAGTCTGTCCTTTTCCTATTGTTTATCATTCCCATATTTCTACCATGTCCTTAAGCTTCTACTTTTCTTCACCTTAATGTTTTCTTGGTGCCCGGGCCTAATGAGGGCATCTTTCTTGCCTGTCCAGGTGTCACACTCATAAAAAGAATTTGCTAACCTTTCTCCGGTCGAACAGTCTATGTCTTACTTTAATTAACCTGCCACTTCCATCCTTCTACATAAGTTTTTATCACTGCCAGACATTTACACACAACTTTGTCATAGCTTGCAGCCTCTTATTGAATTCCATGTTGGATTGTATCAACTGCCTTCTGAAAATTTAAGAAACTGCAATCTGGCCAGCCCTCTCTTTCTAGTATGATTAGGCTTACCTCATCAGAAAATTCAAGTAAGTTTGCTAGTGTAGAGTTGCCTTCTCTAAGGCCATTCTTTTTCAGTGAAAAGAAAAAAATGGAGGACTTCAAGAAGAAAAATTTTATTCTCAGTAGTTTTCTCCAAAACTTTGCAAGCTATGCTAATCAGTAAAACAACCCTAGAGTTTAGAGCTTTGTATGTCTTTCCTTCTTTGAAGATATGTATCATGTTCACTTATTTCTAACATCCTAGAATATCCCCAAATTCCAATCGACTTCTCTTTACGATATATAATGCCGCAAATATATATATATTTAACATTCCCTAAGTACTCAAGAGGATATATCATCAGGCCCCACTGCTTTAAGAGTATGAAATTCCATCATCGCTCTGCATACTATTGTAGTTGAAATGACAATAATCGCCCGTCTATGCAGTATGAGGGGATGGAGTATTCTCTACTGAAAATATCGATTGAATCTGTTTGTCAAATTTTTCGCTGTCTTTTTATCTGTCTCAATAAAGCTTCCATTTGCCTTCACCAAATTTAAAAATAGTTCTGTGTTAATGCTTAGAATTTTCCTTAGAACTCTTTGTAAGTTCTCTTTCATATCCACTCTCTACTCATTTCTTGTCTGTTTATAATTTGGCTAGATTTTTTTTTTTTTTGCACATAATCCCCTCCTATGCCTATTCAAGCATGTGTCTCTCCACATATTTGCTCTCTTACATTCATTACTGAACCATATCTTGTTGCTTCAGACAATTATTATTCTGGCTGATGATATGCAACAGTTAACCTCCAAAAAGTTTTCATATATCTGTACAGATTTGTTGTTAAAAATGGTCCCCCAGTCAGTGCCTGCAATATTATCCTTATTTCTCTTGTCATTCCTTTGAATAGGTCTTCCTTACTTCTTTCTCAGTTCCTCTACTCTTAGGCAGGAACTTATTCGATGATGTACTCCATTAAGAATACACAGTGATCACTGTTTCTAGTGATTATTTAATAAATACTAATTTTACCAATATCCAATACCTTATCTGCGAATACAGTTATGGCTCATCTTCACTGGCTCTTGCTGATGCCAGTATATGTTGGTGTCGGAAGTTTTCTTGAACACAGTCTACGAATCTTGCCTGAAAAAAATCCCCTTCATTATATGAGTCAAAACTATTCCAGTCTATTTCTATATGATTAAATCCCCATAAATAGTATTCCACACTTTCTCTCACATGTGATATAAACAACAGAATTTATCACTTCTCGTGTACCATATTACATTCCTCATATACCTCTAGTCTTTGCTGATTCTTTAGTGAGTTGTTGTCTGAACCCGTATATTCGCGAGTGACAATAAACTCTTTGGACTCATATCCTATGGCAACATTTACTTCTTCAATCTGGAACCGTTCACTTCAAAGCAGCGCTACTCCTCTATCAGT
>JAXCGZ010001897.1:142500-155000 GCA_037179515.1 Halocaridina rubra
TCTAGTTCTAGAGCCAGCCACATCAAAATATCGATCCCTATCCACTCTATCATAACCAGGAAGGAATTTAAAGACTGTCACCATATCCCCCTTCAATCTTCTAGCTTCGAGTGATGGTAAGTCTAATTCCCTCAGCCTCTCATCATAACTGAGATTGCGTATTTCTGGCACCAGTTTCGTGGCATGTCTTTGAACTTTTTCAAGCTTGGCTATGTGCTTTTTCAAGTGTGGATTCCAAAAGGGGGCTGCATATTCGAGTTTTGGCCTCACATAAGTTACATAAATATTTCTGAACATTTCCTGGTCCATGTGCCTGAAGGCTACCCTTACATTTCATAAGAATGTATATGCTGCCCTTACTATGCCATTTATATGTATTTCTGGAGACAAATCTGCCAGTATGTTTCCTCCTAGATCTCTCTCATTTTCTGTCCCTTGAAGTTGTACTCCAGCTACCGAGTAGTCAAGCTTGGGCCTTCTTGCACTTGTACCCATTCTCATTACCTTGCATTTTGAAGTATTGAATTTCATTAGCCACTTTTCTGACCACTCATGCAGATTACTTAGATCCTCCTGAAGTTCTCTACCATTGTTCTCGTTTTTTACTTTCTTCACAATCTTTGCATCATCTGCAAACATATTCATGAATGAATTTACAGACTCTGGTAGGTCATTTACATATACAAGGAACAAAAGTGGCCCTAAAACTGAACCCTGTGGAACTCCACTACTAACTCTTCTCCATTCAGACGCTGAGTGTCTTACTCTAACCCTCTGTTCCCTTTCTTCTAAGTAAGATTTTATCCATTCCAAAACATTTCCACCTATTCTAGCCATTGCTTGCAGCATTCTAATAAGTCTCCCATGTGGAACAGTGTCAAACGCTTTCTGCAAGTTTAGGAATATGCAATCTGCCCAGCCCTCCCTTTCCTGTAAGATTCGGCTTACCTCATCAATAAAATTCTAATAAGTTTGTTACTGTTGATCTACCTTCTCTGAAGCCATGTTGCCTCACTGACAAAAAGCTGAAGGATTCCAAGTGAAGAGAGATATGTTTCCTTAGTAGTTTCTCCATAACTTTGCAAACTATGCTGGTCAAGGAAACTGGTCTATAGTTCAGAGCTGTATCCCTCCTTCCCTTTTTGAAAATAGGTATCACGTTTGCTTGTTTCCAGCATCTTGGAATCTCCCCTGACTCCAGTGACTTTTTAAATATGATACTTAGTGCCACTGATATTGAGTTTGCGCATTTTTTAAGCACATGAGGGTATATGTCATCAGGACGTGTAGCTTTATGAACATCTAAATCCATCAGCGCCTTGCATACCTCTGTGGCTGTAAGGTTGATGTTCTCTAATACCGGCCCTTGAGCTTCTATTTCTGCAATCTGAAGGGGTGGGGTATTTTCTACTGTAAATACTGACTGGAACTCCTTGTTCAATTCTTTGCAGATCTCTTCATCCGTCTCAGTGATGCTTCCATCCGCTCTTTTTAGCCTTAAAACCTGTTCTTTTACCTACAGTTTTCCTCTGATAAAGCTGTGGAAAAGCTTGGGATTTTCTTTAGCTTTTCTGGTGATGTCCCTCTCATAGTCTCTCTCTGCCTCTCTCCTTTTACTTAGGTAGTCATTTCTTGTTCTTTTGTAGGTTTGCCAGGCATTTATGTTTTTTCTCCTCCTATACCTTTTCCAGCATTTGTCTCTCCACTCCTTAGCTCTTTTACACCCATTATCAAACCATTTCTCTCTGGCATGAATTACACCTACTTTGGTGACAGGTATGCAGCAATCTACTATCTTCCCATATTTCTCACAAAAGATGTTGTACATTTCTTGTACAGATTTGTTGTAAAATAAGGTTCTCCAGTCAAGAACTGCAAAAAGCTCATTCATTTTGATGTAATCTCCTTTCGGATAGTTCCTCCTCATGTCCTCAGTGCCTCTACTCTCAGGCAGAATATCTTCAATGATATACTCCATGAACAACACACAGTGGTCACTCTTTCCAATTGGTGGTTCATTCTCAATTTTTTCAATATCCAACACATTATCTGTGAATTCTAGATCAAGTAGTGGTGGCTCATCCCCACCCCTGGCCCTCGTTGGTTCCATTAGATGTTGGTGTAGGAAATTCCCTTGTACGCAATCTAGGAATCTTGCCCCAAATGAGTTCTCACCACTGTGTGGGTCAAGATTTATCCAATCTATCTCTTTGTGATTAAAATCTCCCATAATCAAAATCCTACATTTTTCTTCCCATGCCATGTTAACAACTGAGTTTATGACTTCAATAGTACCTATATGACTTTCCTCATAAACTTCAAGCCTATTCTGGCTCCTTGGTGGGTTATATACAACAGTTATTATAATGGTCTCTGACCCAGTATTTATGCGAGCAACAAGAAATTCCCTGAACTCACTTTCTATAGCCCAGTTTATTTCTTCAACTTGAATCCTTTCACTTATGAGCAGTGCTATCCCTCCACCAGTCCTCTCAGATCTTTCAACCCTTAGTATTCCGAAGCCCTTAGGAAAAACTGTGACACTGTTTATGTCCTCACTCAACTTAGTCTCTGTAATTGCTACTATATCTGCCTTACTGTTGTGAATCTTATCTTTTAATTCTACTGCCTTACTAGCTAATCCATCAGCATTTGTGTATAACAATCTTAATGAGGCCCCATCCCCTGATCTTCTGTCATTATCTTCTTTATCTCCCCTTTGTCTGGAAGAACTCTGAAATGAAAATTTTTCTTCTCTTCTTCATTTTTTTCCTCATTTAACCTTCTTGCCTCTTCCAACAAGCTTTTGATCTTTCCCATCTCTTCGTCTAATGAACACTTCTTTGAATTCTTGAAGGCCTTTTAGACTTTTTTTTCTCAACAGTATTTCCCTACATGTTTCCCCTCTCTCAAAGGTTACTTTTGTTGGCCTTGGCTTTCCTTCCCTCGAATATTTACCTAGTTGGTGTATGTTTACAATATCCTCAGGACCACACACTACTCCAAGCTTTCTTATCAGGCCTACAATCCTAACTTTATTTTCTTCAAGTCTCCCCAGCCATGTTGGCTCCTGGGATTCGCTTATGCCTGAGATTACCGCTGTCCTCTATTTATCAAGTGCCTGTTTGATGAGTGGGTTTACCCTTTCCATCACAACGTCTTTCATTTCTTCGATTACTGTCTCCTTATAGTCAACTGTTTGTATGTTTTCCAGTGCCACCACCTTTACAGCTTCTTTTACTGCCACATTCCCCTTTAGTGCATCAGCAAAGGAAGTTTTCATGGCATCATTTTCCATATTCAGCTCCTGAAACTCTATTCTGAACTGTTCAATGTTTTCCTTAATCTGGACATTCCAAGCAGCAATCTCGTCTCTCTCAGAAGAGAGCAGTGAACTAACATCTAATTCCTTTAGGTTGTCATTTAGCTGTTTGTTTTTATCTTCTTGTTTAGAAATTCTAGTTTCTAGTTGACTCTTTTCCCCTTCCAGCTTCTTTATTCTTTTTTTTCTAGTTCCTTTCTCTCCTGCCCTTGTTCTTTATTTGCTTCCTCCAAAGATCTTATTTCCTCTCTGAGTGTTTCATTCTCTTTCATTTCTCCATCCATATTCCGAATTTTTTCATCAAGGCTTATAACCATTGCCTCTAAATTCTTGATTTTCTGTTTTAGCCTCCTAATGGCTACCCCTCCTCCCGACCCATGGGTGGGAGAGGTTTGGGACAGAGATGGCCTCATTTTTATGTGATTACCTAATTGTGATTACCTAATTGTGTTTACGGGAAAGAGCCCAAAGCTCGTATCTTCCCGTCTCCTGATCGGTTCCATTTTATACTTAGTGATACTTATCATACCTGTCCTTAAAACTATGGATTGAGATAGCATTAACTACCTCCATGTGTGTGTGTGTGTGTGTGTGTGTGTGTGTGTGTGTGTGTGTGTGTGTGTGTGTGTGTATGTGTGTGTGTGTGTGTGTGTGTGTGTGTGTGTGTGTGTGTGTGTGTGTGTGTGTGTGTGTGTAGGTGTATGTGTGTGTTTTAGTGTTTTTTTAAATCTACTTAATTACGCAGATAATTTTATTTTTTGTATTCTGTTTCTTACCTTCATTTAAATTTATAAAAAAAAGTATTACGACCGACTATTGAAAACTGTTTTTGCTTACAATTCTTTGTATGTTTGCAGACTAATGCGAATATATCCCTAAAATAGAGAGAGATATATCTGAATGATATTAACTTTCAGCAAGGTATTAACAGTAGTAACAACGAAAACAATAACAACGACAACAACAACAACAATAATAATAATGATGATAATAATAATAATAATAAAAATAATAATAATAATAGTAATAATAATAATAATAATAATAATAATAATAATAATAATAATAATAATAATAATAATAATAATAACAATAATAATAATAATAATAATAATAATAATAATAATAATAATAATAATAATAATAATAATAATAATAATAACAATAATAATAATAATAATAATAATAATAATAATAATAATAATAATAATAATAATAATAATAATAATAATAATAATAATAATAATAATAATAATAATAACAATAATTATAATAAATTATATACTAACTTTATTATGAGTTTTACAACGGGATAGGAAAAAAGTTACTCTCATTGGACCCGTGCACCATGAACACATAAGGAGAAAAAGCAGTAGCTTAAGGACAAACAGGAATAAGAGAATGAGCAATAATAAGAAAGGACAGGCTGAAAGTATTGTTAAAGAATTGAAGACTAAGAGATGTCAGGATTAGGCTCTGAGAGGACGATAGATCAGTTGTTGTTTTTTTTGAAGGAAAAAAGGTCATAGGAGTTAGTGTAGACAGAAGGAGGAATAGAGCTCCAGAGTCTTCAGGTTGAAGGAAAGAAGTAGTCACAGCACCAACCAATCCGCGAGCTACAAATCTCCAGAGCAGTGATGGAAATGGTACAGATAGAAATGAAGAGATGATACCTTTTGGCGAAGAGAAAGAGATTGAGATTGGAAATAAGTGAAGTGTCATTAACGAGTCTGCTAGCCTTAGATTTAACCCTATCAAGGAAATAAGTAGAAGAAGAATTTTCCCAGATATGAGAACAATATCCTAAGCAGGGATCGATGAGGCCTATATAGAGTTTTAATAGTTGAAAAGAAGAAAAGTAATGATGAAAACAAAACAACTCCCACTTTCTTAGATGCAGCTTTATAAATTTGAACTATGTGATGCTTCCAAGACAAGTTAGTGGCTATATGACTGCCTAATATGTTTACACGATTTGAAAATCTAAACCTTTACCTTTGAATTACAAGGTTGAGATATTTACGCTTTGGGCAACCCTCATAGGTAATTTGATTGTTAGTATATTTGCTTTTGCACTGCTATGTGATATAATTTTTACTACTACTACTACTACTGATACTACTACGACTTTTTATTTATTTACTTTTTATTGAAAGAACCACCCTATCATTCTAGCTCGAATAGGCTGCTGGTATAGTTCTCATTTCGTAATGTTCTTCTCGAACACTCACTTTCCTTCATTAAAATTTTACATTCCTCCTTATTTTTGAAGTCTGCTTTCAGTAACTGTATCCTCAAAGTGTGCATACTTATATTTTATATCCTTTTGTTTGACCTTGTCCCATGGAGGCAAAGCAATGTAGATCTTGACAAGGGAAAGAAGACTAAGCATTACGACCATGCACTAAGAGAAACCATATTTCTTGGTTTTATACCGCCATAACTTAGGCAAGCCTTCAATAGAAGATCTGGTTTAGGGTTCCATCCCCTAAACGATAAAAGCACTAAAGAAATTGATTGACCTTTGCTCAGTGTTGGTGATTTGCTCAGAATACTACTTGATGGTTATACTTTGATGTCAGTGGTTAGAATATTCTAATATCAAAGAAAGATTGCTGATCTCTTATCCAGAATCACACAGTACTTCTGTCATCCTACTGCTCATTGCACTTGTTAGATGTCTTGTGAAACCTTACTTCTCCAGTAAGTGGTTGAAGGACAGGAACAACTGTTTAATCCTTTGCAGACCACTTTCAGTAACTTGGCAGTTATATCCCGGTCTGCAACATGATTTATGCCTAAGAATCCTCCCCTAGGGAATACCACAGCATGATCTTTTTCAAAAGGAGCTCTGTGTGTGCGAAATTCGAGTACACCATCAACTGGTCATGCATACTGTATAGCAGTGGCCTTTATAAATTCTTGTTTATTAAGACTTGAGGCAATTGCCTTAATAGATGCAGGTTTAAACCAGTTAGAATCTCAACCTCCCAAGACATTTGATTCTCCTTATCATTTTAAATGATACCTGTGGTGCCAGTTCGAAAAGTTATTTCATCTGTTCATTGTGACAACAATTGGAAATTTGATTTCTTAATTCTTAGTTATCATAATTATTCATATCTCCTAATGTGTTCCGTGCTACTTTTTCAACTACTTCTACTACTGCTACTTCTACTACCATCACCACCATTACTACCACTACTACTTCTTCTTCTTCTTCTTCTACTACTACTACTACTACTACTACTACTACTACTACTACTACTACTACTACTACTACTACTACTACTACTACTACTACTACTACTACTACTACTACTACTACTACTACTAATAATAATAATAATAATAATAATAATAATAATAATAATAATAATAATAATAATAATAACAATAATAATAATAATAATAATAATAATAATAATAATAATAATAATAATAATAATAACCATCATCATCATCATTATCATATATTTATCTATCTCTATACAGTGGCCCTTTTCCCCAAGCTACATCTCACCTCAATCTCTCCTCTCAGCTCCTTGGGGATAAAGCGTTGTCATATATACCCCCCCACCATTCTGGTTGTGTCTCCCACAGAGTAAGCCGGCAAGAATATTCTGCCATGAGCCCGCCAGCCACAGCTGGTGTACCCCCACCACTCCAACATGGCAACCGCGCACACACAGTACACACATACCAGTGTATCTAAAATTTTTCCTTGGGTTTTTGAGTGACTAAGTGCTTAGTGGAAAACTTTTCCATAATTTCCCGAAATCTGAAATCCTGCAGAGTATTGTGAGTACAAAACTTATATTTGTTGTATGACGAGACTGTCCAAAATATTAAAGGAAAAAATTGAGAACATCTTAGTGAGGGGAGAGAGAAGCTGCTGTCCTGTTCTGCCTTGAAGGAAATTTAGAAGAGTTGCCAGAGGTGAAGCCATCACATCACATTACCTAATTTTTTGTGTAAACTGGGGAAAGCTCTTAAGCCGTTTACCTGATCCTGTGGTTCCATATATTGTTAAAATCAGTATCCTTCCCATTTATATTAACTTGATAGTTAGTTTGATACTCGAAATAATTGAATAATTAAATAAATACCAAATATACACCTGTAAACAGTACTGAGTTAAGTTGCCAAGTAGTACATCTGTCTTATTTTCTTCATTTTTTTCCTTTCTTTTAGCTTTCTCTTTTACTAATTTTTAATTCTGTATATATATTGAGTTAAATGTAAAGTCTAATCCTGTGATAACATATCTTGGTTAGCAAGTGAGTTTATCAGTTAGGAAGAATATATAGCAGAAACAGGTGGGTGCCTCCTCAGACACAAATTTGAATTTTCCTTCAGGTTTGACATTTTTGTTGCATTTTTTCTTTTTCTTTTTATCCTTAAATTACCATAGTCAAATTTTTTAAGTTAAGATATGTGTTACCAGAAAAGAGAAAAACTGAGTCACTAAATAGCACTTATATGGAGATATAAAAATTCTGTGTGAAGCTTAAATAAAAGTTTTTCTCTCTTTTTTTTCTCTTTCTCTTCTTCTTTCTATATTCTGTGAGAGGGAGAACATAAAAATAAGGCCATCTCTGTCCCAGACCTCTCCCACCCATGGGTCGGGAGGAGGGGTAGCCAGTAGGAGACTTGAACAGAAAATCAAGAATTTAGAGGCAATGGTTATAAGCCTTGATGAAAAAATTTGGAATATGGATGGAGAAATGAAAGAGAATGAAACACTCAGAGAGGAAATAAGATCTTTAGAGGAAACAAATAAAGCACAAGGGCAGGAGAGAAAGGAACTAAAAAAAGAATAAAGAAGCTGGAAGGGGAAAAGAGTCAACTAGAAACTAGAATTTTTAAACAAGATAAAAACAAACAGCTGAATGACAACCTAAAGGAATTAGATGTTAGTTCACTGCTCTCTTCTGAGAGAGACGAGATTGCTGCTTGGAATGTACAGATTAAGGAAAACATTGAACAGTTCAGAAAAGAGTTCCAAAAGCTGAATATGGAAAATGATGCCATGAAAACTTCCTTTGCTGATGCACTAAAGGGGAATGTGGCAGTAAAAGAGGCTGTAAAGGTGGTGGCACTGGAAATCATACAAACAGTTGACTATAAAGAGACAGTAATAAAAAAAATGAAAGACGTTGTGATGGAAAGGGCAAACCCACTCATCAAACAGGCACTTGATAAGGAGACGACAGGGGTAATCTCAGGCATAAGCGAATCCCAGGAATCAACATGGCAGAGGAGACTTGAAGAAAATAAAGCTAGGGTTGTAGACCTGATAAGAAAGCTTGGAGTAGTTTGTGGTCCTGAGGATATTGTAACCATACACCAACTAGGCAAATATTCAAGGGAAGGAAAGCCAAGGCCAACAAAAGTAACCTTTGAGAGAGGGGAAACATGTAGGGAAATATTGTTGAGAAAAAAAAAGTCTAAAAGGCCTTCAAGAATTCAAAGAAGTGTTCATTAGACAATACAGTACACAGGAAGAGATGGGAAAGATCAAAAACTTGTTGGAAGAGGCAAGAAGGTTAAATGAGGAAAGAAATGAAGAAGAGAAGAAAAATTTTCATTTCAGAGTTCTTCCAGACAAAGGGGAGATAAAGAAGATAATGACAGAAGATCAGGGGATGGGGCCTCATTAAGATTGTTATACACAAATGCTGATGGATTAGCTGGTAAGGCAGTAGAATTAAAAGATAGGATTCACAACAGTAAGGCAGATATAGTAGCAAATACAGAGACTAAGTTGAGTGAAAACATAAACAGTGTCACGGTTTTTCCTAAGGGCTTCAGAATACTAAGGGTTGAAAGATCTGAGAGGACTGGTGGAGGGATAGCACTGCTCATAAGTGAAAGGATTCAAGTTGAAGAAATAAACTGGGCTATAGAAAGTGACTTCAAGGAATTTGTTGTTGCTCGCATAAATACTGGGTCAGAGAGCATTATAACAACTGTTGTATATAACCCACCAAGGAACCAGAATAGGCTTGAAGTTTATGAGGAAAGTCATATAGGTACTATTGAAGTCATAAACTCAGTTATTAACATGGCACGGGAGAGAAAATGAAGGATTTTGATTATGGGAGATGTTAATCATAAAGAGAGAGATAGGATAAATCATGACCCACACAGTGGTGAGACTCATTCGGGGCAAGATTCCTAGATTGCGTACAAGGGAATTTCCTACACCAAAATGTAATGGAACCAACGAGGGCCAGGGGTGGGGATGAGCCATCACTACTTGATCTAGTATTCACAGATAATGTGTTGGATATTGAAAAAATTGAGTATAAACCACCAATTGGAAAGAGTGACCACTGTGTGTTGTTGATGGAGTATATCATTGAAGATATTTTGCCTGAGAGTAGAGGCACTGAGGACATGAGGAAGAACTATCCGAAAGGAGATTACATCAAAATGAACGAGCTTTTTGCAGTTATTGACTGGAGAACCTTATTTTACAACAAATCTGTACAAGAAATGTATGACATCTTTTGTGAGAAATATGGGAAGATAGTAGATTGCTGCATACCTGTCACCAAAGTAGGTGTAATTCATGCCAGAGAGAAATGGTTCGATAATGGGTGTAAAAGAGCTAAGGAGTGGAGAGACAAATGCTGGAAAAGGTATAGGAGGAGAAAAAACATAAATGCCTGGCAAACCTACAAAAGAACAAGAAATGACTACCTAAGTAAAAGGAGAGAGGCAGAGAGAGACTATGAGAGGGACATCACCAGGAAGGCTAAAGAAAATCCCAAGCTTTTCCACAGCTTTATCAGAGGAAAACTGAAGGTAAAAGAACAGGTTTTAAGGCTAAAAAGAGCGGATGGAAGCATCACTGAGATGGATGAAGAGATCTGCAAAGAATTGAACAAGGAGTTTCAGTCAGTATTTACAGTAGAAAATACCCCACCCCCTCAGATTGCAGAGATAGAAGCTCAAGGGCCGGTATTAGAAAACATCAACCTTACAGCCACAGAGGTATGCAAGGCGCTGATGGATTTAGATGTTCATAAAGGTACATGTCCTGATGACATATCCCCTCATGTGCTTAAAAAATGCGCAAACTCAATATCAGTGGCACTAAGTATCATATTTAAAAAGTCACTGGAGTCAGGGGAGATTCCAAGATGCTGGAAACAAGCAAATGTGATACCTATCTTCAAAAAGGGAAGGAGGGATACAGCTCTGAACTATAGACCAGTTTCCTTGACCAGCATAGTTTGCAAAGTTATGGAGAAACTACTAAGGAAACATATCTCACTTCACTTGGAATCCTTCAACTTTTTGTCAGTGAGGCAACATGGCTTCAGAGAAGGTAGATCAACAGTAACAAACTTCTTAGAATTTTATGATGAGGTAAGCCGAATCTTACAGGAAAGAGAGGGCTGGGCAGATTGCATATTCCTAGACTTCCAGAAAGCGTTTGACACTGTTCCACATGGGAGACTTATTAGAAAGCTGCAAGCAATGGCTAGAATAGGTGGAAATGTTTTGGAATGGATAAAAACTTATTTAGGAGGAAGGGAACATAGGGTTAGAGTAAGACACTCAGTGTCTGAATGGAGAAGAGTTAGTAGTGGAGTTTCACAGGGTTCAGTTTTAGGGCCACTTTTGTTCCTTGTATATGTAAATGACCTACCAGAGTCTGTAAATTAATTCATGAATATGTTTGCAGATGATGCAAAGATTTTGAAGAAAGTAAAAAACGAGAACAATGGTAGAGAGCTTCAGGAGGATCTAAATAATCTGCATGAGTGGTCAGAAAAGTGGCTAATGAAATTCAATACTTCAAAATGTAAGGTAATGAGAATGGGTACAAGTGCAAGAAGGCCCAAGCTTGACTACTCGGTGGCTGGAGTACAACTTCAAGAGACAGAAAATGAGAGAGATCTAGGAGTAACCATATAGGCAGATTTGTCTCCAGAAATACATAGAAATGGCATAGTAAGGGCAGCATATGCATTCTTATCAAATGTAAGGGTAGCCTTCAGGCACATGGGCCAGGAAATGTTCAGAAATATTTATGTAACCTATGTGAGGCCAAAACTCGAATATGCAGCCCCCTTTTGGAATCCGCACTTGAAAAAGCACATAGCTAAGCTTGAAAAAGTTCAAAGACATGCCACGAAACTGGTGCCAGAAATACGCAATCTCAGTTATGATGAGAGGCTGAGGGAATTAGACTTACCATCACTCGAAGCTAGAAGATTGAGGTGGGATATGGTGACAGTCTTTAAATTCCTTCATGGTTATGATAGAGTGGATAGGGATCGATATTTTGATATGGCTGGCTCTAGAACTAGAGGTCATAGTTTGAAGCTTCATAAGAAAAGTTCTTTGCAGGATGTAAGGAAATACTTTTTCAGTGTAAGAGTAGTTGATAATTGGAATTCGCTAAGAGAGGAGGTAGTTAATGCTATCTCATTCCATAGTTTTAAGGACAGGTATGATAAGTATCACTAAGTATAAAATGGAATGGATGAGGAGACGGGAAGATACGAGCTTTGGGCTCTTTCCTATAAACACACTTAGGTAATCACAATTAGGTAATCACCTGCCCATCACTGTTCTCTGTGTTAGCGGGTGAGAGATTTCCTTTTGGGTCGCATCATCTATACACAATCTCTCTTGCACGCTTTCTTTCCTGCTCCACTGACATACAACGTGCATCAAATGCTCTATTCACACCATCTATCTATCTCATTCTATGTCTCCATTTTGGTCTTACTCCAACTACTTTTCACTTTACACTCTTTTTGCTAGTCTTCCTAAGCTCGTTCTTTCCATGTTTCCAAACCAACTCAATATCATATGATCTAGAGTAATTGTTAACTCTCTCTCAACACCTGATCTCTGCCTCACCTCATCATTTTTCACTCTTTCTAATCTATATACATCATTCATACTTCTCATATACACTGAACTTTTTTTTTTCCTTGCTTGCATTCCAAGTCTCTGCTCCATACAATGCTGTAAACACAATCATACCATATAGCCTTCTCTTTGTATTCATTCCTATTTACAAATTTCTCATTACACATTCAACCCACCAAGACATTTACTCGCTTCCTTCACTCTATGACTTACCTCTGTATCCACACGTCCATTCCCTGCCACATGCGACCCAGATACCTAAAACTCTCAAGTTCCTCAA
>JAXCGZ010001897.1:165000-167500 GCA_037179515.1 Halocaridina rubra
CACCTCATCATAAAATTCTAATAATTTTGTTACTGTTGATCTACCTTCTCTGAAGCCATGTTGCCTCACTGACAAAAAGTTGAAGGATTCCAAATGATGAGAGATATGTTTCCTTAGTAGTTTCTCCATAACTTTGCAAAGTATGCTGGTCAAGGAAACTGGTCTATAGTTCAGAGTCGTATCCCTCCTTCCCTTTTTGAAGATAGGTATCACATTTGCTTGTTTGCAGCATTTTGTAATAAAACTGACGAAGAAGTGTACGAAATTTGTATAGCAATTTTGAATGCAACATGGGTAACTATATCAGCGCCGAATGCTCTCAACATATAAATCTTTAGAAACTGTGTGTCATTCATTTGTGGGTACCACTTTCGCTTGTTATCTACGTGTCATGAGTCTATTTCCTAACCTAACCTAACCTAACCTAACCTAGTAGATATTTTTCCTTGTAGATAGCAAGCGGAAGTAGCACCCATTTGTGTTTATTTGTCTCTCGTGAGATTTCAGAGCCTACCCCTCAGCCACATTTGAGAAATTGTATCAGAAATTGAGGATCTTACTCATCTTCACGACAAAAGCTCTTCCTGTGTATTTATAGGGTTCTTATTTTTCATTATCCGGATTTTCCTCCCGACATCATATATCTCTATATACAGGGTGTCCACAAAGTCTGGGTACATAGGAAATTTCACTATGCAGACCTATTCAATCGAGTTCACCTGAATTTTGTAAAGCGCATCAAATTATGCGTTGAAAATGATGGAAATCATATTGAAAATATTATTTATTAACATTAGATTTAAATAAAATTGTTTTGTTTTAAAAGTATGTGTTAATCTCCTGTGTACCCAGATGAAGTCTGGGTACACAGCAGATTAACACATACTTTTAAAACAAAACAATTTTATTTAAATCTAATGTTAATAAATAATATTTTCAATATGATTTCCATCATTTTCAACGCATAATTTGATGCGCTTTACAAAATTCAGGTGAACTCGATTGAATAGGTCTGCATAGTGAAATTTCCTATGTACCCAGACTTTGTGGACACCCTGTATATCCAGCTAGGGACCGGCTCCGCAAGGCGCTGGCACAGTTCCTTAATGGCTGCATCTATTGTTATATTGTCATATTATAGCGTTATTTTGCAAACTTTACTAGTTCTCTTTCGATTAATTCAAACTCCTTACAAAACTAAGATCACATAAGCCCCCTCTCTCTCTCTCTCTCTCTCTCTCTCTCTCTCTCTCTCTCTCTCTCTCTCTCCTCTCCTCTCTCTCTCTCTCTCTCTCTCTCTCTCTCTCTCTCTCTCTGCCATATCAGGGTTGTTTTCTTAAAGATGTTTGTCTTTACAATTGTGTAATTGGTATTTTGCTGAACGACCTTTTTTTATAGAATACATTTGAATAAACTTGTATAATGCTTCATGCAAAAAGGTTATTAACACGCACCATATTATGGCTCAAGATATTTTCTAAATATTTTACGGACTCGCTTATAGGAAATTTTTATATCTATTCGTTGTTTGTAGGGTCACTCTTTACCGTGAATATAATTAATCCTTACTGCATATTAACCTAACCTAGCTTCGGGTGTTATAAACGACATGTCTATCTATCTACCTTGGCTGTTACCCCTTTAATTGGGGGGTAGCCGACATCAAAAGAAAGAAAACAATAAGGGGATTACTTTGCTCTATGGGCAATGACGAGGGAGCTAGCGACCGACATGTACATAATATATATTTTTTTCTTCTTTACTTGCAGTTTTTCCCATGTTTATATGGAGTAGCTGTTTATCGCTAGCTCTCGTAGACTAATCTTGGTTTGAGCCGAAAATGTTAGGACCGTCTGTCTTTCCTGACACCAACCGTCTCACTTTATCGGGTCCTTTACCAGTCTTACAAACAACCAAAGAATTCCTTTAAAAATATTTAATGCCACTCTTGACAACATGTGGGTCTCTGGCATAATTCAAGTAAACATCCACGGTTATATGATGTAAATATTCTCAACAGTCACCTTTAAGGATGTAAACATGAGTTGATGAGTCTCAGTTGGGAGGAAGGGAGGATTACGTAAGTCTCTACGCCTAGCCTATGGGGAGCAGCTTCAATCTTCTTATACAGGGACTCTTGTATTCGCACCCGATCCAAAATTTTCTCTCTTTCATATATCATCGGCAGAATATTGTGCTTTTATTTCTCGTAATAATCGAGGTAAAATAGTAAACGGAAATTTGTATAGTTCGGTTCGAAACCTGTGTTTCTAAACTTTACTGTTACACACACACACACACACACACACACACACACACACACACACACACACACACACACACACACACACACACACACACACACACAATCCATAGTTTTAAGGACAGGTATGATAAGTATCACTAAGTATAAAATGGAACCGATCAGAAGATACGAGCTTTGGGCTCTTTCCCGTAAACACAATTAGGTAATCACAATTAGGTAATCACACACACACAC
>JAXCGZ010001897.1:180000-292500 GCA_037179515.1 Halocaridina rubra
ATAGAGTTTATAGAGATAATGGTAAATTGTTGCATGCAGGGAAGTGTGTATGAGGGCAGTAGAGCTTGTGTTAGGGTAGGGAATGAAGTGAGTGAGTGGTTTCCAGTGAGTGTGGGACTGAGACAGGGATGTGTGATTTCACCATGTCTGTTCAATTTGTATATTGATGGAGTTGTAAGAGAGGTGAATGAGCGAGTGCATGGTCGAGGTTTGAGAATGGTAGATGGGGATGATAACGAGTGGGAGCTGAATCAGTTGCTGTTTGCAGATGATACTGTGGTGGTGGCGGATTCAGAGGAGAAGCTGTGTCAGTTAGTGTCAGAATTTGGAATGGTGTGTGAGAGAAGGAAGTTGAGAGTAAATGTGGGAAAGAGTAAGGTTATGAGATGTACAAGAAATGAGGATAGTGCTGGATTGAATGTTATGTTGAATGGAGAGACACTTGAGGAAGTTGATCAGTTTAAGTATTTAGGCTTGGTTATAGCTGCAAATGGTGGAGTGGAAGCAGATGTGTATCACAGAGTGAATGAAGGATGTAGAGTGTTGGGTGCGTTGAAAGGAGTGATGAAGAATAGAGGATTGAAAATGAATGTTAAGAAAGTTTTGTATGAGAAAGTGGTTGTGCCAACTGTGATGTATGGATCAGAGTTATGGGGTATGAAAGTAAGTGAGAGACGGAAACTAAATGTGTTTGAGATGAAATGCCTGAGGAGTATGACTGGTGTATCTCGGTTGGATAGGGTTAGGAATGAAGTGGTGAGAGCAAGAACGGGTGTGTGGAGAGAAATTGCAGCCAGAGTAGATATGAATGTTCTGAGATGATTTGGCCATGTGGAGAGGATGGATAATGAAAGACTGCTGAAAAAAGTGATGAATGCGAGAGTTGATGGGAGAAATGCTAGAGGGAGGACTAGGTTTGGGTGGATGGATGGAGTATGGAGAGCCCTAAATGATAGGAGGATGGATGTGAGGGAAGCAAGTGAGCGTGCTAGGAATAGTAATGAGTGGCGAGCGATTGTTACGCAGCTCTGATGGGCATCTGCTGTTACCAAGGGGCTGCATCTTACAGAGGTAGCCCTGTGGTATAGACAGTGGGGGAGTTGGCAGTGGTGAAGCGACACAGGTTGTGGAAGAGCCAGGAGGATGGGCTGTGGCACTCCAGTAGTGCCATCTGAACGGTTGCTAGCTCCCTCGTCATTGCCCATAGAGCAAAGTAATCCCCTTATTGATTTTCTTTTATGATGTCGGCTACCCCCCAATTAAAGGGGGAAATAGCCATGGTAGATATATATATATCATTGTCAATAAAGATATTTTGCATTGACGATAAGTTTTTTTTCAGTCACTCGAGGCTAGAAGATAACTCAGCTATCTAGCCGTGCACGCTTGACCCGTTTCTAGCCTCTCACTATAACCTGTATTCTCTTTTCTATTTCAAAGGTAGGAGCTATTCCTACTATAATACCAACATACCTGTACTTTGAATCTCCTAAGTTCAGTGTTCTCTGGCAAAAGAGGTATCTCTCCAAGACTAATATTCTTCTTTGCTTCTTCTGCACTGGTAACTCCACTAAATTTGTGTCTATATTTGAATATCTCTCCTCTTGCCATGAGTCTTGTTTTCTTCTCACCTACATGCTAAAGTTCTCTGCATTGGAGACGTCAATGTACATCACAGTGAATGGCTTCATTCTACCCTCACTGACCTGGGGAAGTGATACCCTTGCTTTTTCTGTCACTTACGATATGGAACAGTTCATTAAGGATCTTTTGAGTGTTTCCAATTGCCATGAGAATGCAGCTAACATTTTTGACCCATTCTTTACTTCTAATCCTACAAACTCCTCTAATTTTGTGCTTTTCACTCTTGGCAAATCTAACAACTCTTTGATCTAAATATCTTCAATTATTGCTCCCCATTCAATTGCTCCTCTTCCCCAGCATTGTCTTTGGCAATACAAATATATCAGACATGAAGATTTGCTTAATTTTCTACTTGATATTCCATGGGATGAGTGCTGCTTTCAGACCGCAACCCAGATCAGGTAGCGCCAAAAGTTACCGAGATCATAAACTTGGGAATGGAGCTGCTCATTCTCTCTTCTGTTAAAAACATTTACTTCCTTGAATCCTTGGTTTGACCGTGCCTTCTGCTTGGCTATTCAGGCCAGGGAATGAGAATACCAATCATACCAAGCCTCCCCTTCTGATTTAACTCACTCTGCTCTAATTACTGAAAGGAATCAATGCTCTGTTCAGATTCGAAGGTCTAAACCTTCCTATCATAGAAAGAAAGGTGATGGCATGAAATATTCTCCCGCTGATAAATGTTTCTGGTACTTAGCCAAAAAGGCCTTCAAAAATGTATATAACTCAATTTTTTCCCCTGTCATTTGTCATGATGGTTCTATAGCTTTCTCTCCAAGTGACAAAGCCCCTCTCATCTTCATGACACGAAGACAATAATACAGAGAATAATTCACACTTTGAAAAGTTTAAATATACACAGTAGATGCTCAAAGTTTTCATCTTTCACTGGGCCTCATCAGGAACTCCTTTTAAGGCTCTTGGAGGGTGAAAATTTTGAGCGTTTGCTGTTTATATCTAAACCTTTCTGAGTGTAGATCTCTCTCTCTCTCTCTCTCTCTCTCTCTCTCTCTCTCTCTCTCTCTCTCTCTCTCTCTCTCTCTCTCTCTCTCTCTCTCTCTCTCTCTCTCTCTCTCTCTCTCTCTCTCTCTCTCTCTCTCTCTCTATATATATATATATATATATATATATATATATATATATATATATATATATATATATATATATATATATATATATATATATATAGAGTGTATAATTACCTAATTGTGCTTACGGGAAAGACTCAGGCTCATAGCTTCCCGTCTTCTGGTCGGTTCCATTTTGTACTTAGTGATATTTATCATACTTGTCCTTAAAATTATGGATTGAGTTAGCATTAACTACCTCCTCGCTTAGCCAATTCCAATTATTAACTACTCTTGCACTAAAAATGTACTTCCTTACATCCTGCAAAGAAATTTTCTTCCGAAACTTCAATCTTCTAGCTTCGAATGATGGTAAGTCTAATTCCCTCAGCTTCTCATCATAACTGAGATTGCATATTTCTGGCACTAGTTTCTTGGCATGACTTTGAACTTTTTCAAGCTTAACTACATGCTTTTTCAAGTGTGGTTTGCAAAAGGGGGCTGCATATTCAAGTTTTGGCCTCACATAGGTTACATAAATATTTCTGAACATTCCTTGTTCATGTGCCTGAAGCCTACCTTTACATTTGCTAAGAAAGCATATGCTGTCCCTTCCATGCCATTTATATGCATTTCTGGAGACAAATCGGCCAGTATTCTTACTTCTAGAAATCTCTCATTCTCTGTCTCTTGGAGATCTACTCCTGCCATCGAGCAGTCAAGCTTGGGCCCTCTTGCACTTGTACCCATTCTAATTACCTTACATTTTGAAGCACTGAATTTCATTTGCCACTTTTCTGACCACTCATGCAGACTATTTAGATCTTCCTGAAGTTCTCTACCATTGTTCTCGTTTCTTACTTTTTTCACAATCTTTGCCATATCTGCAAACATATTCACGAATGAATTTACAGACTCTGGTAGGTCATTTACATACACAAGGAACAAAAGTGGCCCTAAAATTGAACCCAATGGAACTCCATTACTAACTCTATTCCATTCAGACACTGAGTTTCTTAGTCTAACCCTCTATTCCCTTCCTTCTATGTAAGATTTTA
This sequence comes from Halocaridina rubra, assembly GCA_037179515.1. Taxonomy (NCBI): domain Eukaryota; kingdom Metazoa; phylum Arthropoda; class Malacostraca; order Decapoda; family Atyidae; genus Halocaridina; species Halocaridina rubra. Next base: position 183,773 of record JAXCGZ010001897.1, read on the forward strand.
ACTATTCCAAGGCATTTCCACCTATTCTCGCCATTGCTTGCAGCTTCTTAATGTCTCCCATGTGGGACTATGTTAAATGCATTTGGAAGTCTATGAATATGCATTCTGCCCAGCCTTCTCTTGCTTGTAAGATTCGGCTTACATCATCATAAAATTCTAATAAGTTTTTTACTGTGGATCTACCTTCTCTGAAGGCATGTTGTCTCACTTCCAAAAAGTTGAAGGATTAAAAGTGAAGAGAAATGTGTTTCATTAGTAGGTACTCCATGTTTTTGCAAACTATGCTGGTCAAGGAAACTGGACTATAGTTTTGAGCCGTATCCCTCCTGCCCATTTTGAAGATAGGTACCATGTTTGCTTGTGTTCAGCATCTTGGAATTTCCCCTGACTCCAGCGACTCTCCAAATATGATAGTGATGCTGATATTGATTTAGCCCTTTTCTTAAGTGCATAAGGAGACATATCAACAGGACCTGTAGCTTTATGGGTATCTACCTCCATCAGCGCTTTGCATACCTCTGTGGCTGAAAAGATGATGTTCTCTAATACCGGCTCATAAGCTCCTATCTCTGCAATCTGAGGGGGTTGGGTATTTTCTTATGTAAATACTGACTGAAAGTCCTTGTTTACTTCTTCGCAGATCTCTTTATCCATCTCAGCGATGCTTCTGTCCGCTCTCTTTAGCTTTAAACCCTGTTCTTTTACCATCACGTTTCCTATGATAAAGCTGTGGAAAAGTTTGGGATTTTCTTAGCTTTCCTGGTGATATCCCTTTCATAGTCTCTTTCTGCCTATCTGCTTTTACTTTGGTAATAATTTCTTGCTTTCTTTGCGTCTGCCAAGCATTTATGTTTTTTCTCCTCCTATAGCATTTCCAGCATTTGTCTCTCCTTTGCTTAGCTCTTTTACACTAATTATTGAACCATTTCTCTCTGACATAAATAACTCCTATTTTGCTGGAATGTATGCAACAATGTACTATTTTCCCATATTTCTCACAAAAGATGTCATATATTTCTTGTAGAGATTTGTTGTTAAATAAGGTCCTCCAGTCAATAACTGCAAAAAGCTCATATGTTTTTATGTAATCTCCTTTCGGATAGTTCCTCCTCGTGTCCTCAGTGTCTCTACTTTCAGGCAGAAGACCTTTGATGATATACTCCATTAACAACACATAGTGGTCACTCTTTCCAATTGTTGGTTCATACTCAATTTCTTCAATATCCAACACATTATCTGTGAATACTAGGTTAAGCAGCAATGGCTCAGCCCCACCCCTGGCCCTAGTTGGTTCCAGTACATGTTGGTGTAGGGAATTACCTTGTACGCAATCTAGGAATCTTGTCCGGAATGAGTCCTCCCCACTGTGTGGATCATGAATTATCCAGTCTATCTCTCTATGAGTCAGGGCATACACTCAGGGTAACGATTACATCTGCCAAAACAAGTCCTTCGTAAGAAGGCAACCATCCTAGCCCTTAGTAGAAAAGGGAGTTCATGACGTAAAACCGTATCCATCCATCTCTCTATGATTAAAATCTCCCATAATCAAAATCCTACATTTTCTCTCCCGTGCAGTGTTAACAATTGAGTTTATGACTTCAATAGTACCTGTATGACTTTCCTCATAAACTACTAGACTATGCTGGTTCCTTGGTGGGTTATATACAACAATTATCATAATGCTCTCTGACCCAGTATTTATGGGAGCAACAAGAAATTCCTTGAACTCACTTCCTGTAGCAAAGTTTATTTCTTCAATCTGAAATCTTTCACTTATGAGCCGTGCTATCCCTCCACCAGTCTGCTCAGATCTTACAACTCTTAATATTCTGAAGCCCTTAGGAAAAACTGACACTGTTTATGTCCTCACTTAACTTAGTATCTGTAACCGCTACTATATTTGCCTTACTGTTGTGAATCCTATTCTTTGATTCTACTGGCAGCATTTGTGTACGGCAATCTTCATGTGGCCCCATCCCCTGATCTTCTTTCATTATCTTCTTTATCACCCCTTTGTCTGGAATAACCCTTGAAACACAAATTTTTCATATCTTCATTCCTTTGCTCATTTAACTTTCTAGCCTCTTGCAACAAATTTTTTATCATTTCCATCCCTTCCTGTGTTCTGCATGGCCTAATGAACACTAGTTTGAATTCTTGAAAATATTTTAGGTTTTTCTAATCAATATTTCGTTGGAGTATACTTTCCCTCCCTAGAATATTTACCAAGTTGGTGAATGTTTATAATATCCTCTGACCCACATAATACTCCAAGCTTCCTTATCAGGCCTAAAATCCTTGTTTTGTTTTCTTCAAATCTCCCCTGCCGTGTTGACTTCTGGGATTCACTTATGCCTGAGATTATCACTGTCTTCTCTTTTTTTAAGTGCCTGTTTAATCAGTGGATTAGCCCTTTCCATCACAACGTCTTTCATTTCTTTTTTTATTACCGTTTCTTTTTAGCCAACCGATTGTATGTTTTCCTCACAGCCTCTTTTACTGCCACATCCCCCTTTAGTGCATCTGCACAGAAAGTTTTCATGGCGTCATGTTCCATATTCAGCTCCTGAAACTCTTATCTAAACAGTTTGATTTTTTCCTTTATCTAGACATTCCAAGCTGCAATCTCGTTTCTCTCTCTCAGAAGAGAGCAGTAAACTAACATTTAATTCATTCAGGTTGTTATTCAACTGTTTGTTGTTATCTTCTTGTTTAGAAATTCTGGTTTCTAGCTCACTCTTTTCCCCTTCCAGCTTCTTTATTCATTTGTCTAGCTCTTTTCTCTCTTGTCCTTGTGCCATATTTGCTTTTTCCAAAAATCTTATTTCCTCTATAAGTTTTTCATTCTTTTTCATTTCTCTATCCATATTCCGAATTTTATCATCCAGGTTTACTACAAGTGTCTCCAGATCCCTGACTTTTTGCTTCAGCCTTCTTAGAGCCACTCTTACTACATCCCCATGAGATCCTCTACCACCCCTCCCACGACTATCGGATGGGGGGGTTGGGGACAGAGATGACTTAATTTTGATATTTTACCTTTCAAACAATATAGAGAGAAAACAAAAGAGAAAAAAGTTTCTATTTAAGCTTCACATAGAATTTCTCTATCTTCAAATGAGTAATAAATTAGTTACTCAGTTCATCTCTTTTCTGGTAACACACATCCTAACTTAAAAGTTGACTTTGGTAGTTAGAGAAGAAAAAAAAAATACAAAACAAAAGCCCACTTGAAGGAAAATTAGAAACTGCATCCGAGGAGACATTCACCTGTTTCTGCTATATTTTTTTCTTAACTGCTAAACCGGTCATTTCAGAAGAAAAAAATTTAATAAATTTTTAAACAAAGTATGTTATCACAGGATCAGCCTACAAATCTAACTCAATTTACACAAAAAATAATTTTTAAAAAAGTGTGTGTGTATACTTTTGAATTTAAATATATTTATATTAAATACCTTTATTTGCTCTGCACAATAGAAACAAGATTATACATGCTATAAGATATATACAGTCTAGAAGACTGAGCTATGTTATTCTGCATAATAGTTCAAGTCAAAATAGTTAAGTAAGTTAGGTAATTTTTTGCAACCTGGAGACAATGTATGGACTTCGTATGGTACAATGCTGTCTAAGGAAAATTTAAGGACTGATTTTTTAGCAGTACTGTACATGACAATCTTATTTGTTTTTGATATCATCAATTCATTTTAGTAGACGTATAATTATAGGTGAAAGAAAAGGAGTTAGATCTGGTTCCACAAGAAATATTCTTCCTATAGGTACTAGAACCGAATATTCGGCAGGTCTTCAATAGCTCCTTTGCAATATGTGACTCTTATCTTGGGATATGATTAGATAAGTAGTGTTGCATCAGTTCAGCAATAGTATTACAAATGGGAATTTCAAAGGCATTTTCTTTTCAAGGAAATGGTCTCTAGACCTTGTATACTATAATCAAAATCACGCTACTTATATTTAGTGTATTTTTTTTATTGAGATGGAAAATGTAGCTATTACGGGAAGTTAGTAGATATTCTCAGGAAGAGACAAATGATAGAATTCATGTTCCTGAAATAATATACTCTGTTAGTACTACATATATGCTTGCAATATATACACCTCTTTTATGGCTTATACTTCCAGCACAGTTGATACACTGCCTCTGAATAAATTCTTTGAAAACACAACACTCCATAACTGCAAACGACTCCTTCATTATTATCACTTATCATAAACCCTTCTGCCATTTCAAGCTTATAACAATTAAACTATAATTAAAATGTATATAAGACAATACTTAAGATCTGATCTTTTATCCAATCATATATCGAAAGCATCTTAAAATATCGAAATTTCCAAGAAATTGGGTAGAATCCAGACTTTGGAAACAGCTGTACAGTAAATGGCGTTACTTTACAAAGTGTGAAAAAGCGTCGTTGGGCATACGTCCAACCCACCCTTATTTTTCCCCAACACCCTTCAGACACCACAAATGATCTGAAATCCATTTGAATGATTTGTTAGGAGAACACCGATACTTAATAGCTTTATAAAATCGTTCTACTTAATGCTCTCTCCTTTTCTAATTTGTCTATATATATTTATATAGTGACTAATTTATATCTAACTACAAAGTAATCTACTCTTTATCAAACTTTACCTTTCTTAAGCAGACTTTTAAATATATATATATATATATATATTATATATATATATATATATATATATATATATATATATATATATATATATATATATATATATATATATATATATATATATATATATATATATATATATATATATATATATATATATATATCACAACCTTAGTGTTTATTTACTCTTTGCTCATACCGGCATTCTTCCATGTCCACCCGACTGATAATAAGACTGTATCGTTATTGTTTGACAAGTGCTCGTATGGTCTACAAATATCCCATTTTCATTTCATGCACAAGTTATTTATAGTACCCTACTGCGTAATTTACTACAATCCCATATGTAACCTCCTGGATAGTACAGTGGCAACGCGCTGGCCTTGCATTTGCGAGGTCGACAGATCGAGCCTCGTCTAGGCAAGAGAGTTTAAGTTGTCTACTGGGGAGGTTACTGCTGTGGCTGGTCACCACAGTGGTGGCTTCGGGCTCGCGCTAGTTGATGCCCGCCCTATGGGTCCACCATGACCCATTCCACTCATCCTTGAGTGGAGAATAAAAAAAAACCATTTAGGCCATATACAAAAAACTTGTTACTAGTAAAACATATGCATGCTATCTCCTGAATAAGCAACTGAGGGAGTATTGTATGCTAATTATGTATTCGACAAAGAAAATATGTCGCTAGTATGCTACAATTTTATATATATATATATATATATATATATATATATATATATATATATATATATATATATATATATATATATATATATATATATATATATATATATATATATATATATATATATATATATATATATATATATATATATATATATATATATATATATATATATATATATATATATATATATATATACACACACACACGAGTATACTGTTATCACGGAAAGCATGTCAAACTCTAAGGGAAACGAGCCTTTTTTGCAGACTACATGTTGATGCAAAGCATCATACAGACTAAGCTACTCCAACAGAAAAAAATAATCAGAATATCACAGAGCAACCAGTATTTGCAAGCACTTTCATTCCATTCCTATGCAAGTCTGCTATAATTGTTCGTGAAGATTTTAGTATACATATACATCCACAATCAAACCATGATGTTAATAATACAGTATACTGCTATCCATGAAAAATAAGTTAAACATCATGATCAACATGTTTTTTGTGGATAACAATATATATATATATATATATATATATATATATATATATATATATATATATATATATATATATATATATATATATATATATATATATATATATATATATATATATATATATATATATATATATGCCAGTAACAATCTTTTCAGGTTACCAGTACATACATTAGTGACTGAAGAATCCATGAGCCCAAAAGCAGTGTTACTGAAATTTCTTTTAAAGTGAGATATTTTCTACACATGAGCTTCCTTTGGTGCCTCTTCATCAGCTATACCAGTGTAGCCAATTTTTCTCGTTACATAGTCCCAATGAGGCATTAATACATCCTTTATCTTTTTTCTTTGAAAATATGCCACAGCCATGAGTAATGACGTTGTGAAAACCAGCAGGAATGAAAGAATTCCAACGGTTGCTGAGGAATGATTGCCATAACTGCCACGATCCCCATTAAAGTAATGTGGACCTTTATAAGTCTCCACATCAATGTCTGTGCGAGGAATATTGGTGTTTCTGCTCCTGGTATTTTCTTTTATAACAGTTTCTTTGTCGTTCTTGTTACCGCTATTGCTGATTCCTGGACATCTCATATCTTTTACCTGAAACACATAAGTTATTGAGAAATGACCTACTTGCATATTATGGTCATTTGAAGTAAATCAAATACAGGGCGATATCTTATATAAAAATATCAACCATACATCAATATTCAAATTTGAAATTCAGTGATGCTTGTTATATCATCATATAGAAAACTTAATTTTGAGGCTATCTAAAAGGGTGAAATAGGATTACTGTCAAGCAACATCTTTTCCTCGCTTCTTCTACTCATATTTGCACTATAAATCTTACCTAATCTGCTGGGAAAACTCTTATCTACAAAAAAAAAAAATACATGCTTTTTAGAGGTTCTTTGGTCATACTTTGCAACGCAAGAACTATAAGCCACTTTGATTACCTATCTCATTCATGCTTTACGTAGCATAGAATCAATTCTTCTCATAATACTGAAAGGTATTTATAAAAAATAAATAAATAAAGGCCTGTACTTTTCTGTCTAACTCAGTCAAAGCCTCTACTACAGCGACCAGCACCAATTTCATGACTGAACAGAAGCACATTATAATTCGCGCAACATTAAGACACAAGAATTTGTTTTACAAAGCAAAGTTTATATAAAATATGTGACTCCAATGCTCAGTTTAACCAAGAATGTATTGCCATTACTTCTGGAGACCGTTCGCTACTGGCGATATATATATATATATATATATATATATATATATATATATATATATATATATATATATATATATATATATATATATATATATATATATATATATATATATATATATATATATATATATATATATATATATATATATATATATATATATATATATATATATATATATATATATATATAAGCAGTTATGTGCCTCCTCCCCAAAAGAAATCATGCCAGCATCATGAGCATTCTAACATACCTCCCCAATAAGAGTTTCTTCATATACGAAGTATCTCTCAAACTGTAGATGAAGTTGGTGAATTAAAGCTTCATGATTAAATACAGATATGTTAGACATATAAATGAATGTAGAATTTCTCTTTTCTTTAATCTAAAATAGGATTTTTTTTTTATTATAATTGGCCCTCAGAAAGTAAGAAAATTTTAAAATCTAATGAAGCAATGAACCAATTATGTCTTGCCACTGAGATATACATCTGGTTTCATATGATTAAATAGCATATATGAATTATTATTTTTTCACATCAATTTTCTTTATGAATCTTCCTCAGTAAATTAGTGAATATAATGCAGTGCATATAATACAGTAGAGTGTATGAGATGAAGGATTATGTCTGAAAGACAGAAGTCTGATAACGTGTATTGTTCACAATCAATAGTTCAGGTCCTTACCTCTCACTTTCTAGAAATACTGTGATATATCGTATGCATACTCTGTATTGATCAGTGATTTGCATGTTCAATTTCCTAATATGCGTCATATATTCTAAAAAAAAAATTTCAAAAATATAATTAAGTTATATAGAACCTGGGAATAAAAATATAAGACGACCATTTTTTTGTTTACTATTCCTGGATTAGGACATAATAACACCCGATTATTTGTTCGTTCATATGTACATAAGTGAACCAAAGAATATCAAAGTATATATATATATATATATATATATATATATATATATATATATATATATATATATATATATATATATATATATATATATATATATATATTGACCCCTCCCTTATTGCGGTAGTTCGGTTCCGGGACCCGGCGCCAGACAGGAAAACCGCGAAGTAGGATCAGCCTATATGTACATAGATATTTTAATTTATTTTTACGTTTACACTGTATAAACCCTCCCTGTACTGTTAACAAACCACCCTTTACTGCATAAATAACAGCATGCAACGTAAATTTATGTGAAAGTGATAGATAAAATTACGGTGAATGAAGTGGTAATTACATGACATACTCATGTACATAGGTATTTTACAATTATTTTTATGTTTACGTACTGTATAAACCCTCCCCGCACTGTTAAAAAACACCCTTTACTTTATAAATAACAGCATGCAACGTAAATTTATGTGAAAGTGATAGATAAAATTACGGTGAATGAAGTGGTAATTACATGACATACTCATGTACATAGATATTTTACAATTATTTTTACGTTTACGTACTGCATAAACCCTCCCTGCACTGTTAAAAAAACACCCTTTACTTTATAAATAACAGCAAGCAACGTAAATTTTTATGAAAGTGATAGGAAAACTTACCGTGAATGAGGTGATGATGACGTGACATACTCATATACATAGGTATTTTACAATTATTTTTACGTTTACATACTGTATAAACCCTCCCTGCACTGTTAAAAAAACACCCTTTACTTAATAAATAACAGCATGCAACGTAAATTTATATGAAAGTGATAAATAAAATTACGGTGTGGTAATTACATGACATACTCATGTACATAGGTATTTTACAATTATTTTTACGTCTACTTACTGTATAAACCCTCCCTGCACTGTTAAAAAAAAACACCCTTTACATTATAAATAACAGCATGCAACGTAAAATTATATGAAAGTGATAGATAAAATTAGGGTGAATGAAGTGGTAATTACATGACATACTCATGTACATAGGTATTTTACAATTATTTTTGCATTTACATACTGTTTAAACCCTCCCTGCACTGTTAAAAAAACACCCTTTACATTTTTTTATCAATTAAATAATGAAATTTGTTTTTTTCAATAAAAAAATTAAAATACTGAAAATTTTAATTTTTTCAATATTTTAACATATTTGCAGATACCCAAAAAATAAAATAATAATTTGCCAAAAAAAAAAACCGTGGTACAGTGAAAATGCGAACCAAGAAACGTGATCCAGCGGGGGATCACTGTGTATATATATATATATATATATATATATATATATATATATATATATATATATATATATATATATATATATATATATATATATATATATATATATATATATATATATATATATATATATATATATAAAACTACCTTTTGTAGAATAGAATAAATACTATTCGCCTACTTATTTGAGTATAAGTACATAACCAACCGAAGGAAACCAAATAAAAAGTGATGAGTATGTGTTCATCATTATTTACAGATAAAAACTTTACCTGACTGAATGTCTTTCCAGTATTGGACTCGGGAAATCCACTGATGCAATCGAATTTCTTCCAATGCATAATGTCGACTTTGGTCTTGTTAAGCCACTGTAGGAAATTCTTTGACCTGCAATCACAGTCGAACGGATTGTCGTCCAGCTTGATCTGGAGTTTGGTACGATTCACCATGAACATATCTAGAGTTTTCATGGCATCATCGGACAATCTGGAGATTATATGAGAAAGAAGTGAATTTCAAATTCATTATGAAAAAAATATAACTTTTAGGGTTATTTGTAGTTACTTCAGAGAATTCAGTTGTGTCATGAAGAAAATACGCCAAATCTTACATTCCTAAGTAAAAACAATATCAGCTACTTACAATGTTGATTTTGTCTTATATATATACAATATCGAAGAATAGTTAAGTAATCAGGTCACTAATGTAATAAGCAATAAGCTTTTTGTTTAGAGGATGTGCTGTACAAGGTTGCCCAGTATAGAAAAATATTTTTGAGTTGTCATAAAGAACCCAGGAATCTTTCTCTATCTCTCCCTCTTTTACTCACCCCCGAAATCATCTTTCTCTCAATATAAATAAAACGAAGTTTTGGTAAGCAGTCGAAAATGAAGTTAAAGTCTGTGTCTTTTATCTCCAGGAATCTCTCTCTCTCTCTCTCTCTCTCTCTCTCTCTCTCTCTCTCTCTCTCTCTCTTACTCACCTCGAAATCATGTTTCTCTCACGATCAGTAAATCGAAATCTGCGAGTCTTGTTATCTTCAGGAATTTCTCTCTCTCTTTTTTTTTTTACTCACCTCGAAATCATGTTTCTCTCAAGATCAATAAAACGAAGTTCAGGTAAGCAGTCGATAGTGAAGTCGAAATCTGTGAGCCTGTTATCTCCTAACATGATTTGCTCTAACTTAACCAGGTCACAGAATACTCTCTTGTTTGTGCCAACGCTCCAAATCTCATTTTGCTCCAAGTGCAATACCTTTAGGTATCTGGAAATAAAATCCCGTTGCCAAATAACTTCCGTTAGTTATTAAAACCATAGTAAAATAGTTAGGTTAAAAAAAAAACGTGATATCAAGGGATATTCGACGAATGCATGAGAATTATGAAGACGAGATGATTCAGAAGAAACCATAAGAGGGCCCTTCTATGCACATCTTGGGTCTTTCTTGTGACTATTTATATCACTCGTCATACACGAATGCCTCGCTTGCAAGCACTGAGGTCACAAAAGATTCTGATATTGTGTGAATACTTGGCCAGATCTTCATTTATTTTTATAAGACTTAAGTTAGTTGACTTTAAACAAAAATTTACTTGAACCTCTTTAAGGAAAGGAGAAGAGGGAACGAATTCCTACACCAAAAATAAAGTGCACACAAGTAACTACATATTTAGGATATGATATAGCAGATAACAATCTACTGTATGCATATATATAGGTACATGTGCATGCATGCATATGTATGTGTCTCTGTACCTACTTATTACTCTAACCTAAAAAAATTTATACTTTATCTGCTTCAAATTGTCTGTAGTGTTCTGTGGTAAACTGGAAATTCAATTTAGAAGATAGCACTCAACAAGGGCTATTGAAAATTATTGTCACAAATATTACTCTTAATCAATAATATCAGAGTGCTCTCTGCCATTAATACATGTAAACCATAATATATTACTCTTAATTAATAATCACAGAGTGCTCTTCTGCCATCAATCAATTGTTACACTATATTTTATTCTTAATTACTTGCCGTGGTATTTAAAATGAATTGCAAATTCTATTAATATTTAATTTATACATGACCAAATATAGGGGGGGGGGGAATTGTATGATTACAAGTATGACAATGCCTATCATACTGTCATTTCTTGGGTAATTTTTCAATATAATTTTTTCCACTGATATCAGATAACTACTCACATAAGATCACTTTCAAAGAAAATGTCCTCCAAACTAAGTAGATATTCAGATGCATTTATTTTTTCAGTAAACGCGTTGGTCATATGAAGGCGTTCCAGGTTCTCAAAATTACTTAGGATTCTCGGTCTGACATTTTCCTGAGAAATATCGATGTCGTTATGGTCCAGAATCAGTGTCTTTACATTGTACACCTAAAACGGGAAAACAGAGAAAGATATTTTACTACTATATGAGCTTAGATATGAATGTTCTGAGATGGTTTGGCCATGTGGAAAGGATGGATGATGAAAGGCTGCTGAAAAAGGTGATGAATGCGAGAGTTGATGGGAGAAATGCTGGAGGAAGGACTAGGTTTGGATAGATGGATGGAGTAAGGAGAGCCCTGAATGATAGGAGGATGGATGTGAGGGAAGCAAGCGAGCGTGCTAGGAATAGGAATGAGTGGCGAGCGATTGTGACGCAGCACTGATGGGCATCTGCTGTTACCACGGGGCTGCATCTTACAGAGGTAGCCCTGTGGTAGGGGCAGTAGGAGGAGTTGGCAGTTGTGAAGTGACACAGGTTGTGGAAGAGCCGGGAGGATGGGCTGTGGCACTCCAGCAGTGCCATCTGAACGGTCGCTAGCTCCCTCGTCATTGCCCATAGAGCAAAGTAATCCCCTTATTGTTTTCCTTTCTTGAGGTCGGCTACCCCCCAATTAAAGGGGGAAACAGCCAAGGTAGATAGATAGATAGATGAGCTTCCAGATAGATAATAATAAGTGACTGGTTGTAAGTACAGTACGACTACGTTATTTGCATAAACAAGTGTTACCTCTGCTGACAATATCCGTGACTTTTAAGCAAATTAAAATTTGAATTTTTACCTTCTTTCTCCTAAGCGAAAATTTTTACTCTACTCAGAGATGATAAGATAAGCAAGATTACAGGTCACTGAAAACGTACAGCGTGGAGCTGTAGTTATAGCAAAATATAATGTCAGTAGTGGCTTTCTAATTTTTATATCCGATTTTTGGTGCTATCGATGGCCATTTTATTTATCTATTTATTTTTATGCGCAAATAATACAAAATTACAGACATTAAGACTAATGTGAAGTTCTTTGTACACACACACACACACAATCTCAATTATGATGAGAGGCTGAGGGAATTAGACTTACCATCACTCGAAGCTAGAAGAGTGAGGGGGGGATATGGTGACAGTCTTTAAATTCCTTCATGGGTATGATAGAGTGGATAGGGATCGATATTTTGATATGGCTGGCTCTAGAACTAGAGGTCATAGTTTGAAGCTTCGTAAGAAAACTTCTTTGCAGGATGTAAGGAAATACTTTTTCAGTGTAAGAGTAGTTGATAATTGGAATTGGCTAAGCGAGGAGGTAGTTAATGCTATATCAATCCATAGTTTTAAGGACAGGTATGATAAGTATCACTAAGTATAAAATGGAACCGATCAGGAGACAGGAAGATACGAGATTTGGGCTCTTTCCCGTAAACACAATTAGGTAATCACAATTAGGTAATCACACACACAGTACACACATCCCAGTATCTCTTAAATTTTTCGTTGTGTTTTTGAGTGACTAAGTGCTTAGTGGAAAACTTTACCATAATTTCCCTAAATAAGAAATCCTGCAGAGTATTGTGGGTAAAAAACTTATATTTGTTCTATGACGAGACTGTCCAAAATATTAAAGGAAAAAATTGAGAACATTTCCGTGAGGGGTAAGAGAAGAAGCTGTCCTGTTCTGCCTTGAAGGAAATTTAGAAGAGTTGCCAGAGGTGAAGCCATCACATCAAGTTACCTAATTTTTTGTGTAAACTGGAGAAAGCTCTTAAGCCATTTACCTGATCCTGTGGTTCCATATATTGTTAAAATCAGTATCCTTCCCATTTATATTAATTTGATAGTTAGTTTGATACACGAAATAATTGAATAATTAAATAAATACCAAAAATACACCTGTCAACAGTACTGAGTTAAGTTGCCAAGTAGCACAGCTGTCTTATTTTCTTCAATTTTCTTTTCTTTTCTTTTAGCTCTCTCTTTTACTATTTTTTATTTTGTATACATATTGAGTTAAATGTAAAGTCTGATCCTGTGATAACATATCTTGGTTAGCAAGTGAGTTTATCAGTTAAAGAAGAATATATAGCAGAAACAGGTGGGTGTCTCCTCAGATACAAATTCAAATTTTCCTGCAGTTTGACTTTTGCTTTTGTTTTTATTAGCATTTTTTTTTCTTTTCATCCTCAAATTACCATAGTCAAATTTTTCAGTTAAGATGTGTGTTACCAGAAAGGAGATAAATTGAGTCACTAAATAGCACTTATAAGAAGATATAAAAATTCTGTGTGAAGCTTAAATAAAAGTTTTTTCTCTCTTTTTTTCTCTTTCTCTTCTTCTTTCTATATTCTGTGAGAGGGAAAACATAAAAATTAGGCCATCTCTGTCCCAAACCTCACCCATCCATGGATCAGGGGGAGGGGTAGCTATTACGAGATTAAAACAGAAAATCAAGGATTTAGAGGCAATGGTTATAAGCCTTGATGATAAAATTCGGAATATGGATAGAGAAATGAAAGAGAATGAAACACTCAGAGAGGAAATAAGACTTTTGGAGGAAGAAAATAAAGCACAAGGGCAGGAGAGAAAGGAACTAGAAAAACAAATGAAGAAACTGGAAGGGGAAAAGATTGAACTAGAAACCAGAATTTCTAAACAAGAAGATAAAAACAAACAGCTGAACGACAACCTAAATAAATTAGATGTTAGTTCACTGCTCTCTTCTGAGAGAGACGAGATTGCAGCTTGGAATGTCCAAATTAAGGAAAATATTGAACAGTTTAGAAAAGAGTTCCAGGAGTTGAATATGGAACATGATGCCATGAAAACTTCCTTTGCTGAGGCACTAAAGGGGAATGTGACAGTAAAAGAGGCTGTAAAGGTGGTGGCACTGGAAAACATACAAACAGTTGACCATAAAGAGACAGTAATAAAGAAAATGAAAGATGTTGTGATGGAAAGGGCAAATCCAATGATTAAACTGGCCCTTGATAAAGAGAAGACAGTGGTAATCTCAGGCATAAGCGAATCCCAGGAGCCAACATGGCAGGGGAGACTTGAAGAAAATAAAGCTAGGGTTGTAGACCTGATAAGAAAGCTTAGAGTAGTTTGTGGTCCTGAGGATATTGTAAACATTCACCAACTAGGCAAATATTTGAGAGAAGGAAAGCCGAGACCAACAAAAGTAACCTTTGAGAGAGGGGAAACATGTAGGGATATATTGTTGAGGAAAAAAAGTCTAAAAGACCTTCAAGATATCAAAGAAGTGTTCATTAGACGATACAGAACATAGGAAGAGATGGGAAATATCAAAAACTTGTTGCAGGAGACAAGGAGGTTAAAAGAGGAAAGAACTGAAGAAGAGAAGAAAAATGTTCATTTCAGAGTTCTTCCAGACAAAGGGGAGATAAAGAAGATAATGACAGAAGATCAGGGGATGGGGCCTCATTAAGATTGTTATACACAAATGCTGAAGGATTAGCTGGTAAGGCAGTAGAATTAAAAGATAGGATTCACAACAGTAAGGCAGATATAGTAGCAATTACAGAGACTAAGTTGAGTGAGGACATAAACAGTGTCACAGTTTTTCCTAAGGGCTTCAGAATATTAAGGGTTGAAAGATCTGAGAAGACTGGTGGAGGTATAGCACTGCTCATAATTGAAAGGATTCAAGTTGAAAAAATAAACTTGGCTATAGAAAGTGAGTTCAAGGAAGTTTTTGTTGCTCGCATAAATACTGGGTCAGAGGGCATTACAATAACTGTTGTATATAACCCACCAAGGAACCAGAATAGGCTAGAAGTTTATGAGGAAAGTCATATAGGTACTATTGAAGTCATAAACTCAGTTGTTAACATGGCAAAGGAAAGAAAATGTGGAATTTTGATTATGGGAGATTTTAATCATGAAGAGATAGATTGGATAAATCTTGACCCACACAGTGGTGATGACTCATTCGGGGCAAGATTCCTAGATTGCGTACAAGGGAATTTCCTACACCAACATGTAATGGAACCAACTAGGGCCAGGGTTGGGGATGAGCCATCACTACTTAATCTAGTGCTCACAGATAATGCGTTGGATATTGAAAAATTGAGTATGAACCACCAATTGGAAAGAGCGACCACTGTGTGTTGTTGATGGAGTATATCATTGAAGATATTCTGCCTGAGAGTAGAGGCACTGAGGACATGAGGAGGAACTATCTGAAAGGAGATTACATCAAAATGAATGAGCTTTTTGCAGTTATTGACTGGAGAACCTTATTTTACAACAAATCTGTACAAGAAATGTATGACATCTTTTGTGAGAAATATAAGAAGATAGTAGATTGCTGCATACCTTTCACCAAAGTAGGTGTAATTCATGCCAGAGAGAAATGGTTCGATAATGAGTGTAAAAGAGCTAAGGAGTGGAGAGACAAATGTTGGAAAAGGTATAGGAGGAGAAAAAGCATAAATGCCTGGCAAACCAACAAAAGAGCAAGAAATAACTACCTAAGTAAAAGGAGAGAGGCAGAGAGAGACTATAAGAGGGACATCATCAGGAAGGCTAAAGAAAATCCCAAGCTTTTCCACAGCTTTATCAGAGGAAAACTGAAGGTAAAAGAACAGGCTTTAAGGCTTAAGAGAAAGGATGGAAGCATCACTGAGACAGATGAAGATATCTGCAAAGAATTGAACAAGGAGTTTCAGTCAGTATTTACAGTAGAAAATACCCCACCCCCTAAGATTGCAGAGATAGAAGGTCAAGGGCCGGTATTAGAGAATATTAACCTTATAGCCACAGAGGTATGCAAGGCGCTGATGGAGTTAGATGTTCATAAAGCTACAGGTCCTGATGACATATCCCCTCATGTACTTAAAAAATGCGCAAACTCAATATCAGTGACACTAAGTATCATATTTAAAAAGTCACTGGAGTCAGGGGAGATTCCAAGATGCAGGAAACAAGCAAACGTGATACCTATAAAAGAGGGAAGGAGGGACACGGCTCTAAACTATAGACCAGTTTCCTTAACCAGCATAGTTTTCAAAGTTATGAAGAAACTACTAAGGAAACATATCTCTCTTCATTTGGAATCCTTCAACTTTTTGTCAGTGAGGCAACATGGCTTCAGAGAAGGTAGATCAACAGTAACAAACTTCTTAGAATTTTATGATGAGGTAATCCGAATCCTACAGGAAAGAGAGGGCTGGGTAGATTGCATATTCCTAGACTTCCAGAAAGCGTTTGACACTGTTCCACATGGGAGACTTATTAGGAAGCTGCAAGCAATGGCTAGAATAGGTGGAAATGTCTTGGAATGTACAAAAACTTGCTTAGAAGGAAGGGAACAGAGGGTTAGAGTAAGACACTCAGTGTCTGAATAGAGAAGAGTTAGCAGTGGAGTTCCACAGGGTTCAGTTTTAGGGCCACGTTTGTTCCTTGTATATGTAAATGACCTACAAGAGTCTGTAAATTCATTCATGAATATGTTTGCAGATGATGCAAAGATTGTGAAGAAAGTAAGAAACGAGAACAATGGTAGAGAACTTCAGGAAGATCTAAATAGTCTGCATGGGTGGTCAGAAAAGTAGCTAATGAAATTCAATACTTCAAAATGTAAGGTAATGAGAATGGTTACAAGTGCAAGAAGGTCCAAGCTTGACTACTCGGTGGCTGGAGTACAACTTAAAGAGACAGAAAATGAGAGAGATCTAGGAGTAAACATACTGGCAGATTTGTCTCCAGAAATACATATAAATGGCATAATAAAGGCAGCATATGCATTCTTATCAAATGTAAGGGTAGCCTTCAGGCACATGGAAAAGGAAATGTTCAGAAATATTTATGTAACCTATGTGAGGCCAAAACTCGAAAATGCAGCCCCATTTTGGAATCCACACTTGAAAAAGCACATAGCTAAGCTTGAAAAAGTTCAAAAACAGGCCACGAAACTGGTGCCAGAAATATGCAATCTCAGTTATGATGAGAGGCTGAGGGAATTAGACTTACCATCACTCGAAGCTAGAAGATTGAGGGAGGATATGGTGACAGTCTTTAAATTCCTTCATGGTTATGATAGAGTGGATAGGGATCAATATTTTGATATGGCTGGCTCTAAAACTAGAGGTCATAGTTTGAATATTCGTAAGAAAACTTCTTTGCTGGATGTAATGAAATACTTTCTCAGTGTAAGAGTACTTGATAATTGGAATTAGCTAAGCGAGGAGATAGTTAGTGCTATTTCAATCCATAGTTTCAAGGACAGGTATGATAAGTATCACTAAGTATAAAATGGAACCGATCAGGAGACGGGAAGATACGAGCTTTGGGCTCTTTCCCGTAAACACAATTAGGTAAGTCACACACACACACACACACACACACACACACGCAAACCCACTCATCAGACAGGCACTTGATAAGGAGAAGACAGTGGTAATCTCAGGCATAAGCGAGTCCCAGGAACCAACATGGCAGGGGAGACTTGAAGAAAATAAAGCTAGGGTTGTAGACCTGATAAGAAAGCTTGGAGTAGTATGTGGTCCCGAGGATATTGTAAACATACACCAACTAGGTAAATATTCGAGGGAAGGAAAGCCGAGACCAACAAAAGTAACCTTTGAGAGAGGGGAAACATGTAGGGAAATATTGTTGAGAAAAAAAGTCTAAAAGACCTTCAAGAATTCAAAGAAGTGTTCATTAGACAATACAGAACACACGAAGAGATGGGAAAGATCAAAAACTTGTTGCAAGAGGCAAGAAGGTTAAATGATGAAAGAAATGAAGAAGAGAAGAAAAATTTTCATTACAGAGTTCTTCCAGACAAAGGGGAGATAAAAAAGATAATGACAGAAGATCAGGGGATGGGGCCTCATTAAGATTGTTATACACAAATGCTGATGGATTAGCTGGTAAGGCAGTAGAATTAAAAGATAGGATTCACAACAGTAAAGCAGATATAGTAGCAATTACAGAGACTAAGTTGAGTGAGGACATAAACAGTGTCACAGTTTTTCCTAAGGGTTTCAGAATACTAAGGGTTGAAAGATCTGAGAGGACTGGTGGAGGGATAGCACTGCTCATAAGTGAAAGGATTCAAGTCGAAGAAATAAACTCGGCTATAGAAAGTGAGTTCAAGGAATTTTTTGTTGCTCGCATAAATACTGGGTCAGAGAGCATTATAATAACTGTTGTATACAACCCACCAAGGAACCAAAATAGGCTTGAAGTTTATGAGGAAAGTCATATAGGTACTATTGAAGTCATAAACTCAGTTGTTAAAATGGCACGGGAAAAAAATGTAGGATTTTGATTATGGGAGACTTTAATCATAAAGAGATAGATTGGATAAATCTTGACCCACACAGTGGTGAGGACTCATTCGGGGCAAGATTCCTAGATTGCGTACAAGGGAATTTCCTACACCAACATGTAATGGAACCAACAAGGGCCAGGGGTGGGGATGAGCCATCACTACTTGATCTAGTGTTCACAGATAATGTGTTGGATATTGAAAAAATTGAGTATGAACCACCAATTGGAAAGAGTGACCACTGTGTGTTGTTGATGGAGTATATCATTGAAGATATTCTTCCTGAGAGTAGAGGCACTGAGGACATGAGGAGGAACTATCCGAAAGGAGATTACATCAAAATGAATGAGCTTTTTGCAGTTATTGACTGGAGAACCTTATTTTACAACAAATCTGTACAAGAAATGTATGACATCTTTTGTGAGAAATATGGGAAGATAGTAGATTGCTGCATACCTGTCACCAAAGTAGGTGTAATTCATGCCAGAGAGAAATGGTTCGATAATGGGTGTAAAAGAGCTAAGGAGTGGAGAGACAAATGCTGGAAAAGGTATAGGAGGAGAAAAAACATAAATGCCTGGCAAACCTACAAAAGAGCAAGAAATGACTACCTAAATAAAAGGAGAGAGGCAGAGAGAGATTATGAGAGGGACATCACCAGGAAGGCTAAGGAAAATCCCAAGCTTTTCCACAGCTTTATCTGAGGAAAACTGAAGGTAAAAGAACAGGTTTTAAGGCTAAAGAGAGCGGATGGAAGCATCACTGAGACGGATGAAGAGATCTGCAAAGAATTGAACAAGGAGTTTCAGTCAGTATTTACAGTAGAAAATACCCCACCCCCTAAGATTGCAGTGATAGAAGCTCAAGGGCCGGTATTAGAGAACATCAACCTTACAGCCACAGAGGTATGCAAAGCGCTGATGGATTTAGATGTTCATAAAGCTACAGGTCCTGATGACATATCCCCTCATGTGCTTAAAAAATGCACAATGTGCTTAAAAAATGCACAAACACAATATCAGTGGCACTAAGTATCATATTTAAGGAGTCACTGGAGTCGGGGGAGATTCCAAGATGCTGGAAACAAGCAAATGTGATACCTATCTTCAAAAAGG
Organism: Halocaridina rubra; assembly: GCA_037179515.1. Taxonomy (NCBI): domain Eukaryota; kingdom Metazoa; phylum Arthropoda; class Malacostraca; order Decapoda; family Atyidae; genus Halocaridina; species Halocaridina rubra. The sequence continues at coordinate 203,752 of JAXCGZ010001897.1, forward strand.
GAAGGAGGGATACGGCTCTGAACAATAGACCTGTGTCCTTGACCAGCATACTTTGCAAAGTTATGGAGAAACTACTAAGGAAACATATCTCTCTTCACTTGGAATCCTTCAACTTTTTGTCAGTGAGGCAACATGGCTTCAGAGAAGGTAGATCAACAGTAACAAACTTATTAGAATTTTATGATGAGGTAAGCCAAATCTTACAGGAAAGAGAGGGCTGGGCAGATTGCATATTCCTAGACTTCCAGAAAGCGTTTGACACTGTTCCACATGGGAGACTTATTAGGAAGCTGCAATCAATGGCTAGAATAGGTGGAAATGTTTTGGAATGGATAAAAACTTACTTAGAAGGAAGGGAACAGAGGGTTAGAGTAAGACACTCAGTGTCTGAATGGAGAAGAGTTAGTAGTGGAGTTCCACAGGGTTCAGTTTTAGGGCCACTTTTGTTCCTTGTATATGTAAATGACCTACCAGAGTCTGTAAATTCATTCATGAATATGTTTGCAGGTTATGCAAAGATTGTGAAGAAAGTAAAAAACGAGAACAATGGTAGAGAACTTCAGGAGGATCTAAATAATCTGCATGAGTGGTCAGAAAAGTGGCTAATGAAATTCAATACTTCAAAATGTAAGGTAATGAGAATGGGTACAAGTGCAAGAAGGCCCAAGCTTGACTACTCGGTGGCTGGAGTACAACTTCAAGAGACAGAAAATGAGAGAGATCTAGGAGTAAACATACTGGCAGATTTGTCTCCAGAAATACATATAAATGGCATAATAAGGGCAGCATATGCATTCTTATCAAATGTAAGGGTAGCCTTCAGGCACATGGACAAGGAAATGTTCAGAAATATTTATGTAACCTATGTGAGGCCAAAACTCGAATATGCAGCCCCCTTTTGGAATCCGCACTTGAAAAAGCAAATAGCAAAGCTTGAAAAAGTTCAAAGACATGCCACGAAACTGGTGCCAGAAATACGCAATCTCAGTTATGATGAGAGGCTGAGGGAATTAGACTTACCATCACTCGAAGCTAGAAGAGTGAGGGGGGATATGGTGACAGTCTTTAAATTCCTTCATGGTTATGATAGAGTGGATAGGGATCGATATTTTGATATGGCTGGCTCTAGAACTAGAGGTCATTGTTTGAAGCTTCGTAAGAAAACTTCTTCCCAGGATGTAAGGAAATACTTTTTCAGTGTAAGAGTAGTTGATAATTGGAATTCGCTAAGCGAGGAGGTAGTTAATGCTATCTCAATCCATAGTTTTAAGGACAGGTATGATAAGTATCACTAAGTATAAAATGGAACCGATCAGGAGACGGGAAGATACGAGCTTTGGGCTCTTTCCCGTAAACACAATTAGGTAATCACAATTAGGTAATCACACACACACACACACGGCAGGCAATAGTACACAATAATTCAGTATCTCTTAACTTTTTCCTTGTGTTTTTGAGTGACTAAGAGTTAAGTGTAAAACTTCAACATAATTTCCCTAAATGAGAAATCCTGCAGAGTATTGTGGGTATAAAATTTATATTTGTTGTATGACGAGACTGTCCAAATTATTAAAAGAAAAAACTGAGAACACTTTCGTGAGGGGAAAGAGAAGAAGCTGTCCTGTTCAGCCTTGAAGGAAATTTAGAGTTGCCAGAGGTGAAGCCATTACATCACATTACCTAATTTTTTGTATAAATTGGGGAGAGCTCTTAAGCCGTTTACCTGATCCTGTGGTTCCATATATTGTTAAAATCACTATCCTTCAAATTCATATTAATTTGATAGTTAGTTTGATACACAAAATAATTGTATTATTACATAAATACCAAAAATACATCTGTCAACAGGACTGAGTTAAGTTGCCAAGTAGCACAGCTGTCTTATTTTCTTCAACTTTTTTCTTTTCTTTTAGCTTTCTCTTTTATTATTTTTTTATTTTGTATATATTTTGAATTAAATGTAAAGTCTGATCCTGTGATAATATACCATGGTTTGCAAGTGAGTTTATCAGTTAAGAAGAATATATAGCAGAAACAGGTGGGTGTCTCCTCAGATACAATTTCGAAGTTTCCTTCAAGTACACTTTTGTTTTTGTTTGCATTCTCTTTCTTTTTTTCCTAAAATTACCAAAGTCAAATTTCTAAGTTAGAATGTGTGTTACCAGAAAAGAGATAAACTGAGTCACTAAACAGAACTTATATGAATATATAAAAATTCTGTGTGAAGCTTAAATAAAAGTTTTTTGTCTATTTTTCTCTTTCTCTTCTTCTTTCTATATTCTGTGAAAGGGAAAACATAAAAATGAGGCCATCTCTGTCCCAAACCTCTCCCACCCATGGGTCAGGAGGAGGGGTAGCTATTAGGAGATTAAAACAGAAAATAAGAGATTTAGAGGCAATGATTATAAGCCTTGATGATAAAATTCAGAATATGGATTGAGAATGAAAGAGAATGATACACTTGGAGAGGAAATAAGATTTTTGGAGGAAGCAAATAAAGCACAAGGGCAGGAGAGAAAAGAACTAGAAAAACGAATAAAGAAGCTGGAAGGGGAAAAGAGTGAACTAGAAACCAGAATTTCTAAACAAGATAACAACAAACAGCTGAATGACAACCTAAATGAATTAGATGTTAGTTCACTGCTCTCTTCTGAGAAAGACGAGATTGCAGCTTGGAATGTCCAGATTAAGGGAAACATTGAACAGTTTAGAAAAAAGTTCCAGGAGCTGAATATGGAACATGATGCCATGAAAACTTCCTTTGCTGAGGCACTACAGGGGAATGTGGCAGTAAAAGAGGCTGTAAAGGTGGTGGCATTGGAAAACATACAAACAGTTGACTATAAAGAGACAGTAATCGAAAAAATGAAAGACGTTGTGATGGAAAGGGCAAATCCACTGATTAAACAGGCACTTGATAAAGAGAAGACAGAGGTAATTTCAGTCATAAGCGAATCTCAGGAGCCAACATGGCAGGGGAGACTTGAAGAAAATAAAGCTAGGGCTGTAGACGTGATAAGAAAGCTTGGAGTAGTTTGTGGTCCTGAGGATATTGTAAACATTCAAAAACTAGGCAAATATTTGAGGGAAGGAAAGCAGAGACCAACAAAAATAACAGCACTCCAACAACTCTGACAAGAACATGATGAAAATATGGTTCTCTCACATAAGTTTACCTATCACTTTCATATGCAAAAAAATTTAAATTTATGCTTGCACGCTGTTATTAATAAAGTAAAGGGTGGCTTTTTTACAGTACAAGGAGGGTTTATACAGTAAACATAAAAATAAATGTAAAATACCTATGTACATATAGGGTGATCCTACTTCGCGGAAATTAACCTATCGCGGTCGGTCCCGGAACCGAACCCCGGCGAGAAACAAGGGATCACTGTGTATATATATATATATATATATATATATATATATATATATATATATATATATATATATATATATATATATATATATATATATATATATATATATATATATATATATATATATATATATATATATATATACAGTGATCCCTCGTTTATCACGGGAGTTAGGTTCCGGGACCGACCGTAATAGGTGAATTTCCGCGAAGTAGGATCACACCATATGTACATAGGTATTTCACATTTATTTTTATGTTTACTGTATAAACTCTCCCTGTACTGTTAACAAACCACCCTTTACTTCATAAATAACAGCATGCAAGCGCAAATTTATATGAAAGAGACAAGTAAACTTACCGTGAATGAGGTGGTAATGACATGACATACTCATATACATAGGTATTTTACAATTATTTTTACGTTTACTGTATAAACCCTTCCATTCACTGTTAAAAAAACACCCTTTATTTTATAAATAGCAGCATGCAAGCATAAATTTATATGAAAGTGATAGGTAAACTTACCGTGAATGAAGTGGTAATGACATGACATACTCATATACATAAGTATTTTACAATTATTTTTACATTTACTGCATAAACCCTCCCTTGCAGCCGACATCTGCAAACCTTCTTCCTTCTTTCAGCATATATAACAGTTTCACCTTATCCGTTATGGTTAACATCTTCCTTTGCCACTTAGGCTCACTACCAGAAGCCTTTGAAAATGAAGGACGTTTGGGAGGCATTGCAAAGGTTGAAATACGTGAGTAAAAAAAAATCACAAGCACAACGTATTAATAAGCACAACGCAAACGGCGCACATGTTAGTTAGACTAAACGTGTGAGGCGAGACAATGGAAGATGGTGGGAGAACCAAGCTTCAATCAAAAAGCCAATCAAACCCCATGATACAGAACATACAGAAAAACAATTATGTGATTCGTTGTCTCACACCCTTTCATCCAACAGCATTCCATGAACTATCTCACATAGGTGCAAGCTTTTGCGTTTTCCAAGACGTCAATACTTTTTAAGCTATCGGACAGTATTTCACATGGTGCAATACTGTGAGTTATATGTTTAAATTTATGTTCTTTTACTAATTTTTATTGTTTTTTTATTCTTAGGCTAGAAAATACTTGTTTTATCAATAAAATAATGAAAGTTTCAATATGTACTAGCTAACGTAGGTGCGATCCTTTTCATTTTCCGAAACCCTTATACCGGTATCGTATTTTACATGGTGCAATACTGTTAGTATTTATGTTTTTACTATTTTTTACTGTTTTATTATTTTTAGGCTAAGAAATATGTTTTTTTTATCAATAAAATCATGAAACTACTGGAAATTTTAATATATGCTAGCACACATAGGTGTGACCCTTTGCATTTTCCGAAACACTGATACTGGTATAGTACTTTCTATGGTGCAGAGTTACATGTTTAAATTTATGTTTTTTTACTATTTCATACTGTTTTATCATTCTTAGGATGGGAAATAATTTTTTTTTATCAATAAAGTGATGAAAATTCTTTTTCAATAAAATAATGAAAATACTGAAAAATTTTTTTTCTTAAAATTTTAATATTTTTGCATATACCCAGAAAAAAAAACTCGCCCAAAAAAAACCGTGATACAGTGAATCCACAATAGGTGAACCTCGATATAGCGAGGGATTACTGTATATATAAATGGCATAGTGTTAGAGAGGAATGTATAAGTTTCTGAAGTCACAAGACATGCATGATTTCACTAAGTATTAATTGATTTCCTCCTGTGCTTTTTATTCTAATAAGTTCATGTATCTTAGATCTGTCTGCATTCTTAAAGATTTTATCAATTTTATATGAAGATCTCAGTAAAGACGAGGTACTACGTTCTCATTTTCGGTGTGCGACAACACTTGGTTTTGCTATCTAATTCTAATATATGAAGATATCTTTGTGCCACAAAGGTTACTACAGTCTATACTGAGATCTGAAGAATACATTTAAATGTTAACAAGATTTATATATAGCATTTTTTTGCTTTCTTTAATTTTTGCTTACATAACTATAAGAGCTTGGGTTGAAGGTATGCATTTTTAATGATTCCATTTGTGGTTTTGTGGAGACAATAGTTTTTGTTTATGATTTTGTAACATTTGAATCTGGTAACACTGGTTGGCAACACTGTGAATGGGATGTCGTTTATATTTTCGGCAAAACATTTGGGGATGAAGAGCAGTGTTTGTGGGGTTGTCGAGTTGGTTGAATTGTGTGATGGATTTGCTTTATTGGTTGAGTTGTGAGACGGAATTGCTTTATTATTGAGTTGTGGAGTTTTAGCAGGAGCTCCCAGTGTAGGTGTTGATTTCTTTTTGTATCAGGTATATTAGAGAAAGGGGGCAAGAAATCGGGTTTTGAACAGTTGTGAGTCGACTTTTAACTGCAAACACATGCTGGTGGAGTTAAGTTGAGGTAAGTGATTTATACTATTTTTTCCTATCACGACCACAAGCTATCTAGGCTGTCTAAAAAACACTATGGCTGGAAAAGGCATACTGTGTGGTGACAAGATGGAATCATTTGATGGCCAAGGTGATGTGGTTGCCTGGCTAAAAAGGCCGACTTGGTGGTGATATTAGTGGATATTAAGGATTTAGCCAGTTTTTATACCTTTGTACCTGGAAGGAGATGCTTTGGCTCTGTATCTCTAAATAAGTGATGATGATTTGCTAGATGCCAAGAAGATCGAGAGCAGATTAAAGTTGGCTTTCGCACAAAGGACATTCGAGGCCTATGGAAGGCTTAGGAAGACACACTGGACAGGTGAGCAAGTGGATGTTTTTCCAAATGAGATCAGGCAATTAGCAGGACTGGCAGGATGGAAGGGATAGGGTCTGGAGGGGTCTGTAAAGCTGGCATTTGTCACTGATTTCCCAGATCGGATCTCCATGGAACTTCAGCAGACAGAGGATGTTGAAACATTAGATATGACTGAGCTAATTGCAAGAGGTAGAGAGTAACATCAGCTGGCGGTGGGCAAGAAGTTACAGCAGTTGCGGCCAGAGGATCTTAACCGATGGTACGGCAGCAAAGGTCCCAGTTGCCGGGGTCTCGCAATCAAAAGGACAGCAAGGAGGCAGGAGAGGTGAAAATAAGATGTTCAAAGGTCGCTGTTACAGGTGCGGTGGGCCTCATATGGCTAAAGAGTGCAAGGAGCCACGACCACCCATAATGTGCTTCAAGTGTGGGAAGGAAGATCATACTGCAAGCCACTGCAAGCAGGGAAATGGGCAAGGGGGAGCTGCAGCTCCAGAAGCTACCCCCTCAGACAACTAAAGGCGTTTCCATCTTCATTGCCAGTGATCAGTGTTAGCATGGGAGGAAGGAAGGTGAGGGCACTTGTTGATTCAGGTTGTTCCATCAAAGTGTGTGCTTTTCAACTGGTGGGGAAATGCACAGTGAAAGTAGAGGGGTTAGTAACGGTGGATGGAAGACAGATTGAATGAGAGGGCAGTAAAGAGATTGAGTTGATGTTGCAAGGAATACACCTGAGAACCATAGCAATTGTAATTGCTAAGGTGATAACTGGCATAGATATATTAATGGGAATGGATATGATTAACAAACTGGGTGGTGTGACAATTCGTGATGGATATGCAGCTTTTGGCAATGTGCCGGTACCAATGAATATTTCGCAAGTTGCGAGAGTCAGGATAAGGTGTGCAGTGACAGTTGTGAATGCAGGGCTGGAAAGGGTGGCAGGAAAAGTGAAAGCCAAGGAAAATGGGAAGTTAATAGGAGAGCTAGCCACAGAACAGAAGGCCAGTCTGTGCAAGATCATGGACAAGGATTTCACTGCAGAGTTTGATGGCACTAAGTGGGTAGTGGAGTGGTATTTGAAAGAAGGGCTGCCGGAGTTAAAGAACAAGGTGGGCTGTTATGAGAGTGCAGTGAGAGAGCATGTTAGGAAAGAATTTGACGGAGAGGTGGAGAGGTCGATCAATGAAGGTATACTGGTGCCATGGGGGACGAAAGTAGAATGTGGAGTGCTACCATTGATGGCGGTGGTTCAGCCATACAAGAACAAAGTTCGGCCAGTAATGGACTACCGCGAACTAACCAATACGTTATGTCTCACACTGGAGATAGTGCTACTGATGTTTGCAGTGAGATGCTGAGGGAGTGGAGGCATATGAGTGGGGCCTTTGCTATAGTTGATCTGAAGTCGGCTTAAATGCAAGTCCACGGTGCAGTGAAGCTGTGGAAGTACCAACTCGTGAAATATGGAGGAAGGACACACTGCCTAACGAGGCTGGACTTCGGACTAAGTTCAGCACCAAGACTCATGACCAAAATCATCAAGACAGCATTAAGCAAGAGGAAAAGGATGGAAGCAGCCACAAACTCGTATACAGACGATATACTGGTAGAAGAGACCAAGGTTAATATATTGAAATTTGTGGAGCAGCTGCGTCTGTATGGACTGGCTACGAAACCACCTGAGCCACTAGAAGGGGGAACTGCTCTGGGTTTGAGATTGGAAAGAGGGAAGAATGGTGATCATATTTTCCGTAAGGGTAATGAGAATCCGGAAGTACAGCAAGACTTAAGAAGGAGAGAGCTGTTTTCTGTGTGTGGAAAATTGGTGGGCCATTATCCTGTGGCAGGTTGGTTATGGGTAGCTAGTAGTTACGTAAAGAGGAGAGCAGGGGGCATCAGATGGGAAGACAAGGTCGGGCAGCAAATGATGGAGATGCAACAAGAGATTATAAGGATAGTGAAACAAGAGGACCCAGTGAGAGGGAGATGGTATGCCCCAAAGTCAGGTAAGGGTGTTGTGTGGTGCGATGCGAGCAGTATTGCCACAGGAGTAATCTTAGAGACTGACAACGAGACCATGGAGGATGCTGCATGGTTGAGGAAGAAAGAGGACTATAACCATATCAACGTGGTGGAGTTGGATGCTGTAATGAAAGGAGTCAATCTAGCTGTGAAGTGGGGACTGCAAGATGTTGAGGTGAGGACCGAATCGGCGACCATTGGATTCGGACAAAGGGAGCCTCAGAAATGATAGTTAAGTGCTGCCTGAGAACCTTGCAAGAGCTGATATAGGAGTTTGGGATGGAGTTGCGCCTAGGTTTTGTGCCGTAGGAGAAGAACAAGGCAGATGTATTAACTAGGGTTAGGAAGGACTGGATAGGAATTTCGGATGAGATGTCAGAAGAGGTCAGAGTATGTTGTGCAGGAGTACCGAGTGTGGAGGACTTACATCAAATGCACCACATGGGAGTCGATAGGACTCTGTTTGTAGCAAGGAAAGTTGATCCAAGAGTCACAAGAGACAAGTACCGGTAAGTAGTTAGGTGATGCGACAAGTGCCAGTCGATCAATCCTCTGCCAGTTACGCATGAGGCTGGGGGGCATAGAGTGGAAGACAACTGGAAGTGATTGGCAGTTGATATAACAGACTACGGGCAAGGTTTGTATTTGTCTATGGTTGATTGCGGACCAGGCAGAGTGGCCATTTGGAGAGAGCTAAAAGCAGAAAATGGAGGGGATATTGCAGGAGTGTTGAATGGGTTGTTTTTAGAAAACGGGCCTGTTGATGAAATATTGGTATACAACAGCACAGCCTTTATATCACAGGCTTAGAAGGAGATGCTTGACAAATGGAATATCAATCGCTATTTTAGAGCTGCATATCGGCCTAGTGGGAATGGAATTGTGGAGCAACATCATCGAACAATCAAGGCCAGGGTGGAGACGGCACAGGTGTCACCATTGGAAGCAGTCTTCTGGTATAATATGTCCCCTAGGTCGGGTCAGCATGAAGGAACTGTGCCACAGTTAATGTAATGAGTGGTGACATCCAAGCAAGGTACCAAAGACGGATAAAGGAGACAAAGGGGCAGGTTCCATCAAGACTGGAGATGAGGTGTGGGTAAAGCCGCCAAACTCAACATGCACGTCACAATGGGGAAGGGGTACTGCGACCAATGTGAATTTCCGAAATAATGTCTCAGTAGATGGGATGCCTTGGCACATTCTGGATATTAGGAGAGTGGTGGACTCATCTACTGAGTATGAAGGGCCAATTGAAGTACAGGAGACTGAAGTTCCACGGCGGCCGAACCGAGAAAGACGACGACCGGTGTGGATGAGAGATTATGTGGAGGGATCATTGAGTGGGGAGGGGAGGAGTGCTGAGAGATGGGTGGCCATCTCTTGGTGAGGGAGCTGGTGGCACTCTTAGTGATCTTAAGATCAAGGGGGCGTGTGGTTTTACATGGAGACAATAGTTTTCGTTTATGATTTTGTATAATTTGGATCTGGTAACACTGGTTGGCAACACTGTGCATGGGAAGTTGTTGACATTTTCTGCAAAACGTTTGGGGATGAAGAGCAGTGCTCATAGGATTGTCGAGTTGGTTGAATTGTGTGATGGATTTACTTTATTGGTTGAGTTGTGAGACGGAATTGCTTTATTACTGAGTTGTGGAGTTTTAGCGGGAGCTCCCAGTGTAGGTGTTAATTTCTTTTTGTGTCAGGAGGTTTAGAGAAAGGGGGTAAGAAATTGGGTTTTGAACAGTTGTGAGTGGACTTTTAACTTCCAACACATGCAGGTGCAGTTAAGTTGAGGTATGTGATATATATTATTTTTTTCTATCTCGACCACACCATTGTTACTTACACTTATGTTTCTTTTCCTATGCAGTGTACACCGTAAATAGCAAAACATGGTACACATTGCAATAATTTACTGATATCCTGCAAGTGTTACTGCTTTCTCTTGGCTTAAATGTATACAAAAGGAAAAATTAGTCTCTCTTATCACTTAAACAGTGGTGTGCGATGAAGAAACAATAATTAACATTAAAATTGTCCCATTATTTAAAAAAATAAAGATAAGTGAGGTTAGTGAAAACAGATCACTCTTCAGAGGAAAAAGAAATGTGGGGTATGACCAGGTCCAAAATTTCAGTTTTACTGGCTATTTATATGTGGTACATCCATTTAGATAACGGAATAGGTCACTGATGAGGTAACTACATCATGGAGTAATAATCGTTTATATAATAGAGCTCCTTAATGATGTAAGTGCTCGTAGCAGAGTTTCATTATGGGCTTGATATTCATAAAGGAGAACATGAATACATTCGTATCGGTTACACTACATTTAATTACAGTTTTGGAAGGCTTAATACTTCAGTAGACCTAATCTACATACAAATGACTTACAATGGAGTATAAAAAGTGATTTAGATGTTTACAGTGAGTCTTCAAAAAACTGATACTCATAAATTATCCAGAAAGTTGTCACAAGGGTTACACTTATTAGGGTCCAGTGTTGTGCTCTAGATCTCAATAAGCAATTAATATAATATAAAAAAAATATTGTAACAGAATGGACCTCAGTAAACATTTAATACAGGAACAGAAGCATATTCAGAAACAGAATGGTCCACAATAAATGCTTAATTCATCCTTACCTTGTGAAAGCTTTTTCCCTGGATGAATCTGATGTGATTGTTGGACATATCGATAATCTCGAGATTGTCATAATTCTTGAAATTATCCAAAACATTAGGGGGTAGCGATGGCACAGAATTACCCACGAATATCAACACTTCTGTACTGAAAGTAATAATAATAATAATAATAATAATAATAATAATAATAATAATAATAATAATAATAATAATAATAATAATAATAAAAGTCTATCTATACACATGAACCTTTTTCCCTTATAAGGGGAATGACTGAGTCAAGCCAGAATGCTCCGACTCTTTGGGAAAAGAAAATACAAAGGAGGGGGTTCCCAGCTCCCTAGCTTCGTTCCATTTGGTCGACTCTTACAACACGCAGGGAAACACAGAGGAAGAATTCTAGCCCCTCTCCATAAGGGGGATTAATAATAATAATAATAATAATAATAATAATAATAATAATAATAATAATAATAATAATAATAATAATAATAATAATAGGAAGAAGAAAAAGAATAAGAAGAAGAAGAAGAAGAAGAAGAAGAAGAAGAAGAAGAAATAACTTGTAAACATTTTGCAAAACTTTATAATTATTATCTAATATCTTATAACTACGTACAGAGATATATTTGTCATCTTTTTTGGCAAAACGATACACCTTGTTCCTCTTTTCCGCGTTTTTTTAAACCGCAAAATTACAAAAAGGCCCCCAAAAAATAATAGTGAAAAAATGCAAAATTTGCGAATAATGCCCATGCAAAAAAATAAAAAAATTAAAAATTTCATTTTAGTAAAAATTCGACAGCCTCAGAGGCCCTTTTCCGCCATCCTGCTCCGCTTCTACCGCTTAATACGATCGTATGTTATAAAGAAAATTGAAAAAAAGCATTAAGAACAAACAGAAAACAATTTTTGATATATTATCATCAGGGAAATAGGGTACGAGGGTGCATCAGCTGATACAGAAGTGTGAAAAAATGTTTGACGATAGAGGTTCGATCTCCCGCATCCTCCTCCTCTTTTACCGCTTAATGTGATCAAATATTATGAAGAAAATTGAAAAAAAGGCATTAAGAACAAACAGCAAACAAATTTTCGATATAATGTCGTCAGGGAAATAGCGTGCGAGGGTGCATCAGCTGATACGGAAGTGTGACAAAACGTTTGCCGATAGAGGTTCGTTCTCCCGCATCCTCCTCCTCTTCTACCGCTTAATACGATTGGATATTATGAAGATAGTGGAAAAAAAAGCATTAAGAACAAATAGCAAACAAACTTTCGATATAACATCGTCAGGGATATAGCGTGCGAGGGTGCATCAGATGATACGGAGGCAGCAAAATATTTGCATCCTCTTCCTCACCACCACCATCAGTGTTGCCAGAATAGATGAATGATAGAAATGATAAATATAAAAAATATACATGTAAACTGGTAAGTTCTTTCGAGTATCTTAAAGATGAAGTACATTTTTATTTAAATTACAGTACTTCCATCTTGTAATTAACGTATATCTTAAATGTACCATACGTTTGAAAATAAAAACATCTGCTTTATCTGGCAACACTGGCCACCATGCACGTCCTAGTGTATGCCTGTTGCGCACTGCATACTAGAGTGCATTAATTTGTTTACTGTACAGTAAATCTGTATATATTTTATACTATGCACTATTTGCATATTAATATAAATAACTACAGGTCTTTCTGCTTTGTTATGTACTGTACTTATAAAATATGCTTTACTTATCTTATATCTTTGATATAGTGTGTCTATGGACGGTTGTGGAACGAGCTATGCCCTTTATCATTGTTTTCTATGGAAAATGACTCGTTTTTTCACGTAATTTTCCATATACCCATCACTTCTGAGAACCTATCTCTGCGTTATTCTGAGAACTAGGTGTAGATAATCACTATTGTTGTTAATGACATGGAGTACTTAACCTTTCAATAATGTAATTTTTAATGGAAGAGTTATCATGGTGATATTACTACTCCTACTGAAGCTTGAGCTTGTGGAGATTTCTCCCACTTTACAATTAAGACATCTATTCTAACGGTGTACTCACTTGGTCTACCTAGTTAATAAAAGGTTGCCGCACAAAGAATTATTGTACTCTTATCTCTTATCCCAAAGAGGTTCTAGCAAAGATGTTAAGTGTATTCTGTAAGAACATTAATGAGTATTAAAATATTGGAACTTCTAGCTTTGGGTCCTTGGCTCTGCTCAGATATTGAAGGTACGGAGTGTACTCGGTACCCTCCCCCATAACTCACTTTTCAGGTAAATCTAAGAGCATGGAAACATTGTTGAATCCTGTATTGGTACAATTCACAGTGTATTTCTTTCTGTCGTAATTGTCATAGATGGAATAAGCCAATCCACAGTGGCAGCGGCCTGCGAAAGATTTAGGACATTGTGTGGAGGTTGCTTTTTGATCTGCTGCTGACGAAGATATCTCCAGCAGCAGTAGAAACACTATGGCACCCAAGTAAGTCATCAGGGTCCTCATTGCCTGAAATGAAGTAAAAGATGATCAGATTTACCGAAAAAAGAAATTATAATTCAATTTTATTTTCTTGTGAGAGAAAGAGAAAGAATCTGCTTATTATACAAACAATATTTTCTTATACTCTTTGGATTAAGTTGAAACTTTGCAGTTAAGATCCAGGTGTCATAGAATGTGACTCACAGGAATAGGGAGGTGACTTACTGCCCAATCCCTCACGTGCATTTGTATTCTTGTAAAATAATAAAAAACACACACAAAAAGACACGGTGATGACGAGCTGGGTATAATCAAATGCTATCTTACCTCTCTCACCTTCTGTGGAAGATGATTTCATGTGCAAAAGTTCATGAATAAAATGAAGTCAATTTACACTTTAATTCGTTTAGATAAATGCAGCTCCTTGCACTGCATATCTGTGTGAAGCTCTCTCTCTCTTTCTCTCTCTTATATATATATATATATATATATATATATATATATATAATATATATATATATATATATATATATATATATATATATATATATATATATATATATATATATATATATATATATATATATATATATATATATATATATATATATATATATATATATATATATGAGTAAGCACAAAGTAGTCTCTGTGGCAAAATTGTAGCATCCGCAACACTGAGGCGGCAGGTCAAGGGTTCACGCCCTGTCACGGACTGAGGTTTTTAAAGGCATACACTCAGGGTAACGATTTCATCTGCCAAAACAAGTCCTTCGCAAGAAGACAAACATCCTAGCCCTTAGTAGAAAAGAGAGTTCATGACGTAAACACCGATCATCTGAGTAAGCACAAACTGTTAGCATACAATACTAATTGGTATGGAAGCCCATCAGTGAAACAACACATAGAAAAAATAATGCTATATTTCGGGTCCTAATTGGACCCCTTCTCAAGCACAAGTACTTGAGAAGGGGTCCAGTTAGGACCAGAAATACAGCATTCTTTTTTTCTGTGTTGATCCACTGATGGGGTTCCTTACCATATATATATATATATATATATATATATATATATATATATATATATATATATATATATATATATATATATATATATATATATATATATATATATATATATATATATATATATATATATACAGTGTTATCCCGGTTATTTGCACTTCTTGGTTCGCGTTCTCACTCTATCGCGTTTTTTTTTTGGATAAATTATTATTTTATTTTATGGGTATATGCAAAACTATTAAAATATTGAAAAAAACATTTTCAGTATTTTCATTTTTTTTTTTTAATTTACGTTGCGTGCTGTTATTTATAATGTAAAGGGTGTTTTTTTAACAGTGCAGGGAGGGTTTATACAGTTCGTAAACGAAAAAATAATTGTAAATGAGTATGTGTGTCATGTCATCATCACCTCATGCATGGTAATTTTATCTATCACTTTCATAAAAATTTACGTTGCTTGCTGTTATTTATAATGTAAAGGGTGTTTTTTTTAACAGTGCAGGGAGGGTTTATACAGTACGTAAACGAAAAAAATAATTGTAAATGAGTATGTATGTCACGTCATTATCACCTCATTCACCGTAATTTTATCTATCACTTTCATAAAAAATTACGTTGCTTGCTGTTATTTATAATGTAAAGGGTGTTTTTTTAATTGTGCAGGGAGGGTTTATACAGTACGTAAACGAAAAAATAATTGTAAATGAGTATGTCACATCATTATCACCTCATTCACCGTAATTTTATCTATCACTTTCATAAAAATTTACGTTGCTTGCTGTTATTTATAATGTAAAGGGTGTTTCTTTAACAGTGCAGGGAGGGTTTATACAGTACGTAAACGAAAAAATAATTGTATTTGAGTATGTATGTCACGTCATTATCACCTCATTCACCGTAATTTTATCTATCACTTTCATAAAAAATTACGTTGCTTGCTGTTATTTATCATGTAAAGGTGTTTTTTTAACAGTGCAGGGAGGGTTTATACAGTACGTAAACGAAAAAATAATTGTAAATGAGTATGTATGTCACGTCATTATCACCTCATTCACCGTAATTTTATCTATCACTTTCATAAAAATATACGTTGCTTGCTGTTATTTATAATGTAAAGGGTGTTTTTTTAACAGTGCAGGGAGGGTCTATACAGTATGTAAACGAAAGAAATAATTGTAAATGAGTATGTATGTCACGTCATTATCACCTCATTCACCGTAATTTTATCTATCACTTTCATAAAAATTTACATTGCTTGCTGTTATTTATAATTTAAAGGGTGTTTTTTCAACAGTGCAGGGAGGGTTTATACAGTACGTAAACGAAAAAATAATTGTAAATGAGTATGTATGTCACGTCATCATCACATTCATGGTAAGTTTTCCTATCACTTTCATAAAAATTTACGTTGCTTGCTGTTATCTATAATGTTAAGGGTGTTTTTCTTAACAGTGCAGGGAGGGTTTATACAGTAAGTAAACGAAAAAAATAATTGTAAATGATATGTATGTCACGTCATTATCACATCATTCACTGTAATTTTATCTATCACATTCATAAAAATTTACGTTGCTTGCTGTTATTTATAATGTAAAGGGTGTTTTTTTAACAGTGCAGGGAGGGTTTATACAGTGTACACGTAAAAATATATTAAAATATCTATGTACATATAGGCGGATCCTACTTCGTGGATTTCCTGGTTCGCGGCGGGTCCCGGAACCAAACCAATATATATATATATATATATATATATATATATATATATATATATATATATATATATATATATATATATATATATATATATATATACACACACACACAGTGTTCCCCAGTTATTCGCGTTTCTTGGTTCGCGTTCTCACTGTATCGCGGTTTTTTTTTTATAAATTATTATTTTATTTCATGGGTATATGCAAAAATATTAAAATATTAAAAAAAAAAATTCTCAGTATTTTCATTTTTTTATTGAAAAAAACATATTTCATAATCTAATTGATAAAAAAAAATTATTTCCCAGCCTACGAATAATAAAACAGTGAAAAATAGTAAAAAACATAAATTTAGATAGATAGATAGATAGATATGTGTATTGACCACCTCTTTTGAAAAGTACAGTATAATCTTTACAAAAGGAATATTTGGTCCAAATTACAATGAATAAATACAATAGATTTTGTACAATCATCAAATAAGTAAATGAATTTTAAATTAATATACATTGTAATAATAACTGAATGATATACGTATGTATAGTATAACTCACAGTATTGCATCATGCGAAATAGTGTTCGATAGCGTACAATGTATTGGGGTTGCAGCTACGTGAGCTAGCATATATATTTATATTTCGAGTAGTTTCATGATTTTATTGATAAAAAAACGTATTTATTAGCCTAAGAATAATAGAACAGTAAAAAATAGTAAAAAACATAAATACTAACAGTATTGCAACATGTAAAATACGATACCGCTATCAGCGTTTTGGACAAAGACTCGTTCAGTCTAACTCACGTGTGCGCCGTTCACGTTGTGCTTATTAAACGTCTTCCTTGTGTTCGATAGCGTACAATGTATTGGGGCCGCAGCTACGTGAGCTAGCATATATATTTATATTTCCAGTAGTTTCATGATCTTATTGATAAAAAAAATGTATTTCTTAGCCTAAGAATAATAAAACAGCAAAAAATAGTAAAAAACATAAATACTAACAGTATTGCAACATGTAAAATATGATACCGCTATCAGCGTTTCGGACAATGGTTTCCACCATCTTCCATTGACTCGCCTCACTCGTGTGCGGCATTCACGTTGTGCTTATTATTATTAATATGTTTTGCTTGTGATTTTTTTACTCGCATATTTTAACCTTTGCAATGCCTCCCAAGCATCCTTCATCTTCTAAGGCTTCTTGTAGTGAGCCTAAGCGGCAAAGGAAAATGTTAACCATTGTAGATAAAGTGAAACTCTTAGATATGTTGAAAGAAGGAAAAAAGTTTGTGGATGTCGGCCGCTATTCTAAGTAAACGTAAAAATTATTGTAAAATACTGTACCTATGTATGTCAAGTCATCATCACCTCATTCACGGTAAGTTTTCCTATCACTTTCATAAAAAATTATGTTGCTTGCTGTCATTTATAATGTAAAGGGTGTTTTTTTAACAGTACAGGGAGGGTTTATACAATGTGAACGTAAAAATACATTAAAATATCTATGTACATATAGGCTGATCCTACTCCGCGGATTTCCTGGTTCGCGCCGGGTCCCGGTACCGAACTACCGTGATAAGGGAGGTAACACTGTATATATATATATATATATATATATATATATATATATATATATATATATATATATATATATATATATATATATATATATATATATATATATATATACAGTGATCCCCCGTTTATCGCAGGGGTTCATTTCCGGGACTGACTGCGATAGGTGAAAAACCGCGAAGTAGGAGCACCACTACATTTTTTTTTTTTTTTTTATGACTGAGACACCGGGATGGGCTAAAAAGTTATAAAATAAAACAACTTTTATCAGGCTGTAAAGAGAAACAGAGATGGAGAGTGTAATGACCTGTCAGATATGAAGGGATTATAAAAGATGTGTAACGAATATCAAATTTTCTGCTGGGTTTTAATATACCTCTGCATTACTTTCATGACGTCTATTCCAGATATTCTCCTTAGATCTTATTATTATTATTATTATTATTATTATTATTGTTATTATTATTATTATTATTATTATTATTATTATTATTATTATTTATTTATTTATTTATTTATTTTTATTATTATTATTGGCAACAATGATTGTGAAGATTATTATAATTATTATTATTGTTATTATTATTATTATTATCATTATTATTACGAATTTGTCATTAAGCCATTATTTTTACAATAAATTATGTAGTTTTGGTTGAATGATTCTCTCTCTCTCTCTCTCTCTCTCTCTCTCTCTCTCTCTCTCTCTCTCTCTCTCTCGGTCAAACAGCAAACAAACTTTTGATATAATATCGTCAAGGATATAGCGTGTAGAGAATATATATATATATATATATATATATATATATATATATATATATATATATATATATATATATATATATATATATATATATATATATATATATATATATATATATATATTCACAATTAAACCATGATTTTATCAATATTATTTTTCACAAAAATCTTTTCAGGACATCAGGGGACTCGAACTAGCATTGCTAGATTCCAAGTCATGCTGCCTTAACCAAATGCACCACTACAACAGACAAGTCTGAATTTCACGGCGCAGTCAGTATATGCAAGAATCTCTCCCAGCGACCTTTAATCAACTTGTTAAAACTGTATCATGTACATGAAAATGATGAAAATATTTGGTACCATTTCATGCATTTGATTACATTGTCTCTAGCTCCAATTTTTTTCTAGCTTGATATCACCAATATGTGGTGTGATTGGTTTTACATTACAGACTCCCTTCCCTAACAAGGACTAGAACGTTGCTTCTTGTAAAAGACTTTGATATTGGCAATTGACCATTACCTTTGTGACAGAGTGTTTCGCTCAATGTCAACAGAGGCTGTTAGATGCCTTATTAATTAAATTAGTAACATAACTGTTATTTTCTAACTAAAAAAATTAAAATAATTCCCTTTAATATAACTGTTATTTTCTAACTAAAAAAATTAATTCCCACTTCTTGACTTTCGCAGATTATGATTATTTGCAATTTGTATTTTTGCTTATAGCTAATTTTAAATAGCTTAGTTACTCTTCTTGTACGTGTAGAAGTATAGCCCCAATATAAAGGCTGCCCCTATTTTTCTGCCTGCTCCGGGCCAAGAAAATTAAGAAAAGAATAACCAGTAACCTAACTTTTCATTATTATTCTCGTTTTATTTTATTTGCTCCCACTTGTTGCACCTAAAAATACTGTCTCTCCCTTGCATCTCTGCTATAATTGCCTGCCAGGGACCACCACTAAAATAGTCCTTAAAATGAAATCAGAGCCAATTACTGCTCTAGGAATGTCTCCTACAGATGACGTCACGAAGCACCACGAGGAGACGCTCTCTTTTGGCGCCGAGACTGCCCAGAGGCAACATCTCGCCTGGGTGGTCTAAGTTTATTTTCAATATTTTACGTGGCATCTTCACAGGAATTCATCTAGCACAACAAGGAATTCATCTAGCACAACAAGGTGAGGGATAGTGTATGGTAAAGCTCGTGGGTCAAGCAAATTGGTTTATTTTCGAGAATTAGTTACATTCGTTACTGGATAAATCTTATGGATTTCTATTCTCAGATTCCATTCCCAGTCACACGAAATTTTGTAGATTACCACACTGGAATCTCACATGCCAAAGTTAATTCCTTAACCTGTAAATTACAGCTGATATATATTGCTGAGAAGTTTCTTTTCACTGAATGTGATAAACGAAAATCTCATCCTCTGAAGACTAGTTATGAGCCCGTAAAAATCTATCTCTCTTCCTAATAAATTCTAATTTCATTTCACCCCTTTCTATCATCGTAAATAAAGTGTTTTTTTTTTACTTCAAAAACTCGTCAATAAAGCTATTTGCCAAAAAGCCAAATTGCAAATATTCAAAAGGTAATTTTTCCCAGTTGGCTATGCAAATATTTCTTGTTAACCACAATTTAATGAATGCATACCGTATTTATCTTGCTAATTCTTCATATGTTGGGGATAAAGTGTTTTGAGTTATAAGTTGCAAATACCTCAAAAGGTGGTTTTGCACCCTTTTTTTATTGCAAAGTTCTTGATAACTAAAAGTGAATGAATACTGTATTTATCTCGTAGATTCTTCCTTTACCCTAAATAGAGTGTTTTACCATATTAATTTCATATCAGGAATAAGCATTGCAACTTTTGTGGTTGCCCACAATTTAAGGAATACATACAGTACTGTATTTGTCTTGCTTATTCTTCATTTATTGTGAATATATTATTTTCTTTAAAACCAGTAAAGAATTAATGTTTTGTATGCTATTATGGTAGCATAAATATTTCTGGTTAGCTGTGAATAACCTATATATATTCATAAATATTTCTGGTTAGCTGTGAATAACCTATATATATTCATCCAGTAGAATGACATTGGAAACTCATTATATGTGTGCTCATGCTTTCAGTTTCCCATTATAAACAGTGTGTCATTTCTGTTTCTGAAATTGCAGTGCCCTGTATTCTACTCTGCCTGTGTGACAGAGGTAATCATCGAGTTGAGGCCAAAGTCTTGGCATACGTCCGTGGTGCCGGGAAACGAACTCATACTCACCTCCTCCGGGATTCGAGGCAGCATTTCATAAAATTTAATTTGAGAAATTTAATTCAATTCTTTTAATGTCATTGCATTTCCAAAATTAAAAGAAAGTTGAATTCTGAGTTTCATTTAACCGACTAATGGTAATAAACATGGGGTGTTCAAGTACAAATATCTGTCCTGTCTGTTTGTGAGCTCTTAACCGAGCTCGGTACTTTGAGTCCCCTTAGTAAAACAGAATCTTAACACTCTAGCATCATCATTTAAAACAAACCCCCACATTAAATTGGCGCCCGAACAGGGACCCGAACAGACAGACTGATTTTATAAATTTATTTTTATTTTGCTTTTTAACATTGCACATGAAACCCGATTACCATTGGCTCGATTATTGAAATGAATGAATCTTAAGCTGCACACGAAAATTTTCGCGCTAGAAACGTTGCGGATAAGAAATTTTTCTTTGTTTTCAATATTGATTATGGTAACTAATATTTTCTTGTTTCCCATGTGGTAAACAATATTTCAGGAAATCTACATGAGATTATGTGGTAACAGACTTAAGAAATTTTGCATGACGAGAAGACGTGTTATATAAAATTTCATTTATTTGCGTGATAAGATTGAGTTTTAAAACATTCGTGTTTTATATATCCGTTAAAGGGTGATACTTGTTAGGAATTGTTTAATTTCCTTGGAATTAGGAATTGGGAGAAAGCATATTAAGTATTTTTGCTTATAATTGTGTTTTATATTCAAGCATTGACTGCTTATAGATTGGAAGAAAAACTTTGGTGTCATTTATCGAGCCTAGGCTAAGCCTTTCATGTGTCCGAGTTGTCACTTGAAAATAAATTTTCTCATTACTAGTAGAAATGTGTAATCTGGCTGCCTAGTAAGCTGTTAGCTTATCGTTGGTGTATTTTGCATAGGAACTGTGCCCTTTTGGTAACACTTCAGAATTTTACATACGACATTTTATTTGTGGGTACTGCCATATACGCGCTCATACGCAGGCACGACCGCGATACTGTACTTGTTCGTATTACTTACGACATTTTATTTGTGGGTACTGCCATATACGCGCTCATACGCAGGCACGACCGCGATACTGTACTTGTTCGTATTACTTACGACATTTTATTTGTGGGTACTGCCATATATGCGCTCATACGCAGGCACGACCACTATACTGTACTTGATTGTACTCTCAGGCACTGGGTGCTAGTCGGTAAAATTCGTTGTTACTCATTCCTTTCATTTGCACCATAACTGCAGGTACTGCCACGTATTGCTGTTAAGCAGGCACGACTGCCATTCTGTATTACCAGTGTTTCATACACTGTTTTGCAACATATTGTTGCTGTTGCACTTGATTGTGTTGCTCATTCCTTTCATTTGCACGATTACCGCAGGTACTGCCACGTATTGCTGTTAAGCAGGCACGACTGCCATTCTGTATTACCAGTGTTTCATACACTGTTTTGCAACATTTTGCTGCTGTTGCACTTGATTGAATTTTGAGTCACTTTTATGGTGAGATTTTGAGATCACTTTTACGTTCAAGTTTGAACTGTGGTGTTGTGTGGTTCTTTCATTTTTTTTTCTACTACTGTATTGTAGAGATTTGTTTTTCTGTGTGGTTGTTTTGGCACTTCGTTATTGACTGTTCAGGAAACAAACATGGAAACCATCAAAACATTCGATGAGGAGCGTTACCTAGACATACTGATGGCTAGGGGTGAGAGATACGGTTTTTCCCCAAGACAGGAGCTCTTCGAATGGGCTTATGAGAAGATGGTTGAACGCCGAGATATGCTGGAGAAGAGAGCACGTGATGAGGCACAAGCACAACGTAAGGAGGCACAAGCACAACGTGAGGAGGCACAAGCACAACGTGAGGAGGCACAAGCACAACATGAACATGAGCTTGTGCTTGCTCGGCTTCGAGCGGAAATCCCAGACAGTAGTCCTTTATCCGGAAATAGAGATTACAGGAACGGGAAGCACAAGAGCCCCTCGCAGAACTTCAATCGTCCAGCTCCTCCTCCTCACACTCCTAAGCCTTATTACGGCCATGCACCCACACTCAAGAAGGATGACCCGGTAAGACCTAAGCCTCAGCAGTTAAGAGGCAAAGGCCATTACTCTGCTCCACCTTCCCAGGGTTTTCAGCCAAACTCTAAGAGCCACCACGCTCCCTCACACAGCGGCGGCCCACATAGCCGTCTGGCCACTCACTCAGCCCATGTTGTGGAAACAGGGCCAGAAAGGGCCAATGAGGATAATGCCGAGGAACCACCACACAAACTTGCCAATGTGGAATTCATCGAACATGATGATCTGGAAATGATCCCAAAATGCCTAGAAACCATAAATGGTGTGGAAGCTGAGATAGCCCTTGACACAGGGGCCAATGGCATACTTGTTGACGAGAGAATTGTCAGGGATGAAGATTTTACCAGCAAAGTCGTTCGGGTGCGGGTTACTGAAGGAACACCCCAAATACGACGCTGCCGTGTCATTAACCTGGATTGCAAATACTACAAGGGTAAAGCCCCAGCTGTGGCAATGATTGGGCTTATGTACCCTGTCTTGATGGGTCGTGCACTGAACCTAGTTCCTACTTTCCAGGCCGACCTCTACCATAAGGACATTTCTCGTTATAACTTCCCTCAGGGGAAGTCACATGAAGCCATTTCAGCAGCAACTCCTGGCCTCGATGCCAAGAATTTGGACGATTCTCCGACTGACTCCGTTGAGTCTGCCGCAGTTAGTAAACGTAATGTGGAACGCAGAGAGTTTCCCCCTCCTTTACCAGATGATGCACCTCTAGAGCCATTGAAGTCCCGTCCAGACTTTGCCAAATTGCAGCAAGACTGCCCCAGCCTCAAACGCTGGATGCAGCAGGCCACCGAGGGAAGGACCTTCACAGTGAGAGGAGGAGGCAAGATCACTTACGCCCTTGAAGATGGAGTACTTCGTAGGCATGTGACTAAAGGTGGCCACACCTTTAAACAGTTGGTGGTGCCCGCTTCGTTGCGCCGCCAGGCTATGTATGTGGCACACCATTTACCTCTGAGTGGACACAGAGGCAAAGCAAAAACTCGGCATGTCCTTCAGAAGGCTTTTGCATGGCCAAACATGTACACCGAGGTAGACAGATATGTAGGTTCCTGCCCTGTCTGTCAATGCACCTCAACGGCACCGGTACCGAAAGTTCCCATGGGGATAACTAAGCTCTCAATGGAGCCAATTTCCAATGTCGCTATTGACATACTAGGTCCTATTAATCCAACTTTGTCCACGGGGAAACAATTCCTCCTGGTATATGCTGACCTGGCAACAAGGTACCCAGATGCAGTGCCACTGTCTTCTATCACAACTGAAGCAGTTGCTCAAGCCCTATTTGAAATGTGCTCCAGGGTTGGCTTTCCTGAGCAGGTCACTTCTGACAATGGAAGTCAGTTTACAAGTAGGCACTTTGAGGCTTTCTGCAACCTTTTAGAAATCAAGCACATTCGTACGAGTGTCTATCATGCCCAATCAAATGGAGCATGCGAACGCTATAACGGGACATTGAAGCGATGTTTGCGCAAGCTAGTGATAGATATGCCTAGGCAGTGGGACAAGTACGTCCCTGCTGCACTTTTCTCCTTCAGAGACACGCCCCACGACACTACTGGATACTCGCCTTTCGAGATGATTTTTGGTCATAAGGTCAGAGGCCCAGTAGAATTCTTGGCAGAATGTTGGGATTCACCTACCATCGAAGATGACGATAGGGACGTTCATGAGTATATTTTGAAGTTTTCGTCTCACCTCAAAAAGGCATGGAAAACTGCACAATTAGCCATTAAGGGTCACCAGCAGACTGCCAAGCTCCTCTTTGACAAGCGTGCGCGGCGTCGTGCCCTGACACCCGGAGATCGAGCTCTGTTACTTCTTCCAACAGATACCCGCAAGCTAATGCTACGCTGGAAAGGACCGTACACTGTGGTACACCGGGTGACCCCTGACAATTATGTGCTAAATGTTGATGGCATTAACCGGAAATACCACATTAACCAGCTGAAGCTTTATTGTGAGGACCCGGAGGCCCACAGGGATCCTGCGCTGGCGCTCCCAGCAACCCCTATAGATGCCTCAAGCATCAACAGAACCTCCGAGGCTGCAGCAACACAGGTGCTCCATTATAGCCACCCCTTACTTCCTATATTGGAATACTCCACCCTTGCAGTGGAGACAGACTTACGGGAGTGGAGTTTTTCTGAAGAAGCCCCTCTGGCTGCAGCCACCGCTCTTGCAATTGAAGACATAAGCTTAGCTTTTGATGATGGTAAGGATCCTGCCATTCCCACACACCGAAAAGAAAGTGTGAGTAATTGTATTATTAACTCCAGACTGCAACCGAGTCAACGGGAACAGCTGAACAAGCTATTTGAGGACTATGAGAACGTCTTCAACGACCTCCCAGGCATTACCACTACCCTTGAGCATCATGTCAGACTGACTGACCCAGAGCCATTTCGGCATTCCTATGGTCTTCCCCACCAGCTGTCCTTACGGCTGAAGGAAGATCTTGACACTTGGGTCCGCCTCGGAATAGTTGAAAAGAGCATTTCGCCTTGGTGTTCGCCGTTACTGGCAGTGCGTAAGCGAGATGGCAGTCACAGGTTCTGCCTTGACTGTCGTAAGCTTAACTCCCGTACCATCTTTGATGGAGAGCCCATTGCTGACGCCGAGCATATTTTCTCGTTGCTTTCCCAAGCCCGTTACCTGTCCAAGTTGGATCTGGCCAGTGGATTTTGGCAAGTCCCGTTGAGCGAGACTACCAAGCCTCTTACAGCTTTTTCCACAAGATATGGTCTATATCAGTTCAGGGTCATGCCTTTTGGTATGGTAAATGCCCCTGGCTGCTTCAGCAGACTCATGAGGATAGTACTACAAGATCTCGACAATGTTTCATGCTTTATAGACGACATCCTGGTGCATTCTCAGGATTGGTCATCGCACCTCGAGACTCTCCGCAGAGTTCTCACTCGTCTGAACCAGCATGGACTTCATTTAAAGCCTTCCAAATGTGAGATTGGTTTCACACAATTGCAGTATCTCGGCCACGTGGTTGGAGAAGGAGTTATGTCCCCTATACATGACAGGGTACAAGCTATCAAGGATATGGAGAAACCTGCTACTGTCACTCAACTGAGATCATTCCTGGGTAGTGTCGGCTACTACCAACGGTTCATTCCACACTTTAATACTATCGCTGCCCCTTTGCAGCAACTGACCTCCTCGAAGCAAAGTAAATCCTCCCCTGTCAAATGGACAGATGAAGCGGAGAGAGCATTTTTCAAGCTCCGAGAAGCATTGGCAGGTGAGCCAGTATTACAACTGGTAAACCCTGATTTTCCATTTATCTTGCAGACCGACGCCTCAGACGAAGGCCTGGGTGCCGTGCTCTTGCAAGCCCGATCAGACAACTCAGCAGAAGTAGCTCCAGTGCGATATGCAAGCCGCAGGCTTCGCCCTGCAGAGCGAAATTACTCCACTGTGGAGAAGGAAGCTCTAGCTGCATATTGGGCCATAAAGAAATTTGAAGTCCATCTGTATGGCCAACATTTTACACTGAGAACCGACCACCGACCTCTCCTATATTTACAGACTGCAGACAAGCTAAATCCTCGTCTGAAAAGGTGGGCACTTTACCTGAATCTTTTTAAATTCACTGCCCAACATGTTCATGGCAAGGACAATGACCTTGCTGATCTACTAAGTCGACGGTCGTTACCCTCAAATGAGGAAGCTGGTGCTGTTAGCCTAAATTTGGCTAGTCAGTAAAGATTACTTCTCTAATGTGTTGTTTATTTTTATGTTTATCTTTTATGTCTTTAATACTGTACTGTACTTGTTTACTTTAGCGTACAAACGTTATTCCTAATGGAAAACGAAAAAGATGAAGAATAATTTTTTGATCGTAGTTTTATGTTTCCCTTTGTGGGACTTTGAAAGCCAGAACTTGGCAGAAACATTTTAGTTTAGTGTTGAATAGCTGAAACTGTTTTAAATCCAGTCGCCAATGTTAGTGACGACGTGGTTCAAATGTTTAATTTGCGTATACTGTATTTTATTTTGTATATTATATTATTGCCTTCTTGCATGTGAAGCATTCATAAACTTAAATATTGATATTCACTGATATCTAATTGTGATTTAATTTTCTTGAAATTTGAATTTGATCACATTTCTTTTATGTTTTGCATGTCATTTAATGTTTTGTTTACAAGACTTGTTTACTTTTACTAATAGTATGATATGTTCCAGTGGTGGATCCCATTCTTATTATTCATTTGTTCTTTTCCATGAGAAGGATATCTCATCCCTCATAATAACACTGAAGTCACCGTAACTTCCTCTGTTCTTTTTTCGCCTTCTGTAGTAGAATTTTGCTAAATCAATATTCTCTAGAAAGGGCCTTTGTGACAGAGTGTTTCGCTCAATGTCAACAGAGGCTGTTAGATGCCTTATTAATTAAATTAGTAACATAACTGTTATTTTCTAACTAAAAAAATTAAAATAATTCCCTTTAATATAACTGTTATTTTCTAACTAAAAAAATTAATTCCCACTTCTTGACTTTCGCAGATTATGATTATTTGCAATTTGTATTTTTGCTTATAGCTAATTTTAAATAGCTTAGTTACTCTTCTTGTACGTGTAGAAGTATAGCCCCAATATAAAGGCTGCCCCTATTTTTCTGCCTGCTCCGGGCCAAGAAAATTAAGAAAAGAATAACCAGTAACCTAACTTTTCATTATTATTCTCGTTTTATTTTATTTGCTCCCACTTGTTGCACCTAAAAATACTGTCTCTCCCTTGCATCTCTGCTATAATTGCCTGCCAGGGACCACCACTAAAATAGTCCTTAAAATGAAATCAGAGCCAATTACTGCTCTAGGAATGTCTCCTACAGATGACGTCACGAAGCACCACGAGGAGACGCTCTCTTTTGGCGCCGAGACTGCCCAGAGGCAACATCTCGCCTGGGTGGTCTAAGTTTATTTTCAATATTTTACGTGGCATCTTCACAGGAATTCATCTAGCACAACAAGGAATTCATCTAGCACAACAAGGTGAGGGATAGTGTATGGTAAAGCTCGTGGGTCAAGCAAATTGGTTTATTTTCGAGAATTAGTTACATTCGTTACTGGATAAATCTTATGGATTTCTATTCTCAGATTCCATTCCCAGTCACACGAAATTTTGTAGATTACCACACTGGAATCTCACATGCCAAAGTTAATTCCTTAACCTGTAAATTACAGCTGATATATATTGCTGAGAAGTTTCTTTTCACTGAATGTGATAAACGAAAATCTCATCCTCTGAAGACTAGTTATGAGCCCGTAAAAATCTATCTCTCTTCCTAATAAATTCTAATTTCATTTCACCCCTTTCTATCATCGTAAATAAAGTGTTTTTTTTTTACTTCAAAAACTCGTCAATAAAGCTATTTGCCAAAAAGCCAAATTGCAAATATTCAAAAGGTAATTTTTCCCAGTTGGCTATGCAAATATTTCTTGTTAACCACAATTTAATGAATGCATACCGTATTTATCTTGCTAATTCTTCATATGTTGGGGATAAAGTGTTTTGAGTTATAAGTTGCAAATACCTCAAAAGGTGGTTTTGCACCCTTTTTTTATTGCAAAGTTCTTGATAACTAAAAGTGAATGAATACTGTATTTATCTCGTAGATTCTTCCTTTACCCTAAATAGAGTGTTTTACCATATTAATTTCATATCAGGAATAAGCATTGCAACTTTTGTGGTTGCCCACAATTTAAGGAATACATACAGTACTGTATTTGTCTTGCTTATTCTTCATTTATTGTGAATATATTATTTTCTTTAAAACCAGTAAAGAATTAATGTTTTGTATGCTATTATGGTAGCATAAATATTTCTGGTTAGCTGTGAATAACCTATATATATTCATAAATATTTCTGGTTAGCTGTGAATAACCTATATATATTCATCCAGTAGAATGACATTGGAAACTCATTATATGTGTGCTCATGCTTTCAGTTTCCCATTATAAACAGTGTGTCATTTCTGTTTCTGAAATTGCAGTGCCCTGTATTCTACTCTGCCTGTGTGACAGAGGTAATCATCGAGTTGAGGCCAAAGTCTTGGCATACGTCCGTGGTGCCGGGAAACGAACTCATACTCACCTCCTCCGGGATTCGAGGCAGCATTTCATAAAATTTAATTTGAGAAATTTAATTCAATTCTTTTAATGTCATTGCATTTCCAAAATTAAAAGAAAGTTGAATTCTGAGTTTCATTTAACCGACTAATGGTAATAAACATGGGGTGTTCAAGTACAAATATCTGTCCTGTCTGTTTGTGAGCTCTTAACCGAGCTCGGTACTTTGAGTCCCCTT
Organism: Halocaridina rubra; assembly: GCA_037179515.1. NCBI lineage: Eukaryota > Metazoa > Arthropoda > Malacostraca > Decapoda > Atyidae > Halocaridina > Halocaridina rubra. Next base: position 232,896 of record JAXCGZ010001897.1, read on the forward strand.
AGTAAAACAGAATCTTAAGAACACTCTAGCATCATCATTTAAAACAAACCCCCACAACCTTGAATGAATGCCCTTTTTAACCTCTGACCGTGGTGAGCTGCGAACCCTTGACCTGACAAATAAATATCGCAAGTGTTACCACTTGGCTACGGTTGTCAAAGAACTCACCTATTTGATTTATATATTTGTTTGATGCAAATTTTTTTGTTTCATTCGAGAATGCATATTTACACATGTAGATTGTGATAATGGAAAGTGGAATCAGAATAAACAAACTCTAGCTGTTGTATCTTCTTTCTCTTCTTTTCCGTCTCCACCTCCCTATTATTCTATCTTCCTCCCATGCGTTCTGTTCCTCCTCATGCCTTATATTTATACATATAGACTGTGAAAATGGAAAGTGGAATCAGATTATAAAGAAACTCTTGGTGTTGATGTTGTTGTTATCGTCTTTTTCTTCTTTTCTGACTCCACCTCCCCATTATTTTATCGTCCTCTCAAGCATTCTGTTCCTCCTCATGCCTTCTCCTTAACCTCCTCCTCCTTTCTTCTCCTTTGCGTCCCCCTCATGAGCTTCCTCCCCTACTGATGAGTAATACGATTCCTACATAAGTGCCTTTTCTAGAAATTGCTTCCCACTCATCCGTACCATGTAAACCTTAGCTGTAAGACACATATATTAATTCTGTTTAATTTGTATCTATGCATGTATTAGATTATTTGTTTTTGTTTGTTTGTTGTGTGAAATGAGAACATAAACGGACAGAAAATTCACCTCTCACCCTGTAAACTGACCCAAAAATAAAAGCTACGAAGCACTAATCACTGGAGTCCTCTATGAACCACAAAAACAGACCTGAGTGACCAAATAAACCAATGCAAAGAAAGATAGCATATCCAATCACCAGTACGGATTCTGCAAGGCAAAATCAACTGTAACCCCCTGTTCTATCTTACTCGTGTATGGAGTAAGGAGCGACGCGATGGGGAAACCTGGGAGCAAACAACGACTATGGTGTCAGCCCTGATAGCTGATAAATTACAGCTAGAAGGCATGAAGTTGGAGAGGGCTCACAGGGTGGGACCACTTCGTGATGACAAACCTCTCCCCATAGTGACTCATTTCTCCCACTACTGTGACAGAGAGACGGTCATGCGAAATGCCAAAAAGTTGCAAGGCACCAAGATCTACCTTAATGATGACCTATGTGCTGCATCACAGGCAATAAAATCTGCACAAATGCCACAACTAAAGAAGGCTAGATCAGAAGGGAAAATAGCGACATTAGGCATACTAAGCTCATCGTAAGGGAATGATACAACACTGAGAGTGTGGCTGGTGCAGTGGGTGGCGCGGTTGAGGAGATGACCAGGATCGGTGGTGTGGGGGTGGGGGGCAAGGGAGTGGGGGCGGGAGAGTAATATGTCATCACCTGCACCCCCTCCTGCCGTGTCTCCCGCCACAGGCGCTATAAAACGCTCTCACCCAAAACCAATAAATGGCCGGAAGAACTGGGTAAGACTTGAAAGAAATAAGTGGTAACTTGTAAGTCAGTAAATGTAAAAATAGTGTAATTTATTTCTTCACCATGGCTGAAAATAGATATCTTCCATACTATTCCATTAATGACGATGAACTTATAAGGCTAACAAACAACGACAAAGTTCTTCCAAATTACTTATGTATCAATGAGCTTGATAAGATGATATTTAACCCACTTGATCTAGAAAACTAAATTGATTTGTTTTTGAATAATATGAGAAACGCAACCAACACTTTTTCAATTTATATATACTTAAATGAACTTTATTCAAATTTAAATAAATCTAACACATTTTCGGTTTTGTGCATGAACATTAGAAGTCTTGCAAATAACCTTCAAATATTTGTTGACCAATGTTTAACAGAAAATAATATATGTGATGTAATGGGTTTTTCGGAGACTAGGCTGGATAATGATATTGAATCACTGTATAATATAACATGTTATAATATGTACATTCTGAACAGAGACAGGAAAGGTGGAGGTGTATGTATGTATGTAGCAAATAAGTATAGCTCGAGTGTTATAAAGGAGTGCAGTATGATGGAACGATTCATTGAATGTGTTAGTGTACAGGTACATAACGGTAAGGAAAATTGCTTCTTTGCATCTGTATATAGACCACCGAAGAGGAACATGCCTGAATTCCTTGGAGCTTTACTGAAAGTATTTGATTTTGCAGCAAGAAAAAAGTACAAAACTATTTATTTATTTGGTGATTGGAACTTAGATTTGTTTAAAATAAATGATCAAAGAGTAACTGATTATATAAACATAATGTATTCACATGGCTGCTTTCCACTAACTACTAACCCTACAAGAGTAACTGAAAATAGTGCATCTCTATTCAATCATATCTGGACCACAAATCTTGAAGACAACATAAGCAATTACATAGTGTACACCGACATAACACATCATTTTGCAGTATACTCCCAGTTTAAAAAAGAACAACATAAATTTGATGCATATGTAGAAATAAGACATTACTCTGATGATAACATAGCTAAATTTACTAGAGATATGCAACATATCATAGACCTAAATAACGCAAATGAAGCTTTTAATAATTTTCACTGTACATTTAGAGATAAATTTCTAGACTGATTTCCTCTAAGAAAATTGACTGTAAATAATAAAAACAACAGATGCCCTCATATAACTGCAAGATTAAAAAATAGTATCAAAGAAAAACACCGATTAGAAAGGCTTGCATCAAAATGGCCTTTGTCTTTTGGAACCAGATATAAAGCTTACAGGAACAAATTAGTAACACTACTTCGAGCTGCAAAAAATGGATATTTTCAGGATAAGCTTAAGAAGGAACAAGGAAACAGCAAGTCCACCTGGAATACTATAAACAGCCTTATGGGACGAAAACAATTTAATCATTCAAGGAAATCAAATTTAAACTGATAATGACCACACTGCTAATATCTTTAATAATAATTTCTTAACTATAGCACAACCAACACAGGAACAACAAAATATGCAACAAAACTCACACTGCCAGTTTCTTAATAATCCACCAGTCTTTTCGTTTTACTTGTATCCTGTAACAAGGGAGGAAGTCACTAAATATATAAAAACCTTAAAACCAAATACAGCGTCTGGAGATGATGAAATTCCATCAAAACTACTCCAGGTCACTGCCCATGACATAGGTACCCCACTTACCCACATAATAAATCTATGTTTTCAGCAAGGATGTATTCCAGACAAACTAAAAAGTGCTAAAGTAATACCTATATTCAAGTCAGGCAATGAAGATAATGAAAATAACTATAGACCTATATCAATCTTACCATCCTTAAGTAAAGTGTTTGAAAAAGCGATTGTTCACAGACTTAAAGAATTCCTTGAAAAGTTCAACCTATTATCTGAAACTCAATACGGATTCCGTAATAATAAGACCACTGAAAAAGCAATAATGCACTTTACAAGTAATGTTTATCAAATTTGGAAAATAAAAACTTTGTTGCAGGGGTTTTCCTAGACTTGTCCAAAGCATTTGACTCATTACACCATGATATACTAATAGAAAAACTAAATTGTGTGGGTATTAGGGGAACACCATTACAGTTATGTAAAAGCTACTTGAAAAATTGAAAACAAGCTGTATATTGTAATGGGAAAGCATCTTTGTTGCAAACTATTGAGAGGAGAGTACCACAGGGATCAATACTGGGCCCACTGTTATTTTTAGTTTATATAAATGATATTTCCAATGCCAGTAATAAATTCAAATATATTCTTTATGCATGTGACACCCACCTTCTCTTGCATGATAATAACCTTGACCACCTGCATTCTGTTTTAAATAGTGAACTAGAAAATATTAACAACTTGGTCTCTGTTAATAAATTAAAGCTAAATGTTTCCAAAACTGACTACTGTATATCTTATTTCAAAATAAATCTGTAGTACACAATATTGGTCAAGTTTATATGAGTGGGTATGAAGTTAAAAGAGTTGCTTGTAAGAAAACTTTGAGAGTAATTATTGATGAAAATTTAAGTTGCAAAAATCATATTCAATCTGTCTGCTCAAAACTGTCCAAGACGTGTAGAATTTTTTATAAAATTCGCCATAACCTAACAAATGAGGCCTTAAAAAGCATATACTATTCCCTGTGTTATCCTCATATTATATACTGTTTGTCCATCTGGGGTTGTGCTTGGCCGTCAATTGTAAGGGATGTATTTGTAACTCAGAAAAAACTGATCAGAACTATTACATATAGTGGAAAATATGACTCAACTTCCTCTTTATTCAAGGAGCTAAACTTGCTTAAATTTAATTACTTGATGCAATATTTGTCTTATTATTATACATAGTGATGTTAATGATAACAAAAAATTATTTAGATTTATTCAACACAGCCATGGAACCAGAGGTAACAATATAAATTTGATATGTCCACAGCCGAGAACAACCTGGTACAAATTTTCTACTCACTGTTTTGGCCCAAAATGTTGGAATGCATTACCAGAAGATTTAAAAACAATAACTGGCATAACTTTATTTAAAAAGAAACTCAAACAGCATTTATATACTAGGCAAAATCAAGCAGCTGTCGAATAATAATTAATACAGTATTGGTGCATCATTATGTCCAGGTTAAGGTCAGGCTACTGCTTTGTTTTATTACAAGATAAGTATGAGATTACTATATTGGAGCTTTTGTTAACTGTTGCCGTCATTCTTTTAATTATGTAAACTGTATATTAAACTGCCTGCCAAGGAGCTCTTGCTCAGCAGGCTAGTGCCTCTAAATATAGAGTACATATTTATTCTTGTATGTATACTGATTTTTTGGAAATAAAATCTATGACTATGACTATGACTATCTTCTCTGAGGAACTATAGGGAGTCCTTTGTCAGCACCCTTGATATCAATAAGGATTTTGACAGAGTCTGGCACAAGGCTCTGTTGACCAAACTCCATGCTTATGGCTTTACCCCTTCTCTCTGTTCTCTGATTTCCAGTTTTCTTTCTGACCATCTTATATCAGTGGTTGTTGACAGTGCAACATTTAACTCATTCCCTGTTACCGTTGGTACAACATAGGGCTATGTTCTTTCACCTACATTGTTCCTTCTTATCAATTATTTTTTCAGTCCCTATTCTCCTCTCTTCTCCATGCCTTCGTCAATGATTCTACCCTCCATTATTCCTCTGCCTTCTCTCCACAACCTTCATCTGCTACTCGCAATCAATCTCGTATCAGTCTTTCTTCTACTCTCAGCTCCAATTTTCAGAGCGTATCTAAGAGGGGAATCCAAGATTTAGTCAAATTTAAAGCCTCCTAAATACAGTTTCTGGCAAATTTTTTATCTTCTTCTCCTCCTGTAAGCCCCACTGTCTTTGAAAGTTAGAAATTTACCATCTTAATTCTGTTAACATTTTAGGAAATCAGATAGCTTCTAACTTGTCTTGAAAGAGTCACATAATGCAAATTTCTAAATCTGTATCCCAAAAATTGGGGGTTCTGTTTTGTTTTCACCATCAACTTTCCTCTCTCCAATTACTTAAAATCTATAAAGGTATTAACCGTCCATGTTTAGAATATGCTCGCACATCTGAGATGGTGCTTCTTATATTTATCTCCTTGAGAGGGTTGAATCTAAGGCAGGCAGACTCCTCAATGGCCCTTCTCTTACTCTTAGTCTGAATTCTCCTTCTCTTTGCTGTAAGGTATCATCCCTTTCTCTTTTCTATCGCTACAAATTCCATCTCTGCTTTGATGAGTTGGCGTGTTGCATCCCTTCCCCACTGCCAAGGGTGCTTAACACTCGCCAAGCGGCCTCATCTCACAGGTACTGTGCGGAGATTTGTGGCTCTAGGATTGGTCGATGCAGTGTCTGCTTCCTCCCATCCACTTCCTGAGTCCAGAACTCTCTTATTCCTTCTGTCTTTTCTTATTCTTATAACCTATCTTCCTTCAAAAAACAGATCTATTCTCGTCTCAGAGCCTAATCCTGCCATATCTCTAGGTCCTCATTACTAAGACTATTTTTTTCAGCCTGTCCTTTCGTATTGTGTATCATTTCCTTATTTCTGCCTAGTCCTTACACTTTTACTTCTTCATTTTAATGTTTTCTTAGTGCCCGAGCCTGATGAGGGCAATTTTCATGCCTGTCCCGGTGCCACACTCATAAAAAAAAAATTATGAGTTTCATATCTTACATTTCAAGTAACAATTAAATATCATCAAAACAATGAAACATCAAAAAGAAACATAAATTAAATTTTAGGAGAGTTGTTTCTCACCTTTTATCGTTTATATCAAATGTTTTAAGACCTTTATTAAGACAAACTAGCAATACATGAGGTGGATGGAACAAATTCTAACGAATTTACTTGATATTGTCCATCTCAATCAGAGAATTCACAAGTCATCAAAATTGAAAAAACTGAATGTATTTGTTCCAGGTGAGACTTGTGTTATCTGCCTCATATACTGGAATGTGATTACCTAATTGTGTTTACGGGAAAGAGCCCAAAGCTCGTATCTTCCCGTCTCCTGATCGCTTCCATTTTATACTTAGTCATACTTATCATACCTGTCCTTAAAACTATGGATTGAGATAGCATTAACTACCTCCTCGCTTAGCCAATTCCAATTATCAACTACTCTTACACTGAAAAAGTATTTCCTTACATCCTGCAAAGAAGTTTTCTTACGAAGCTTCAAACTATGACCTCTAGTTCTACAGCCAGCCATATCAAAATATCGATCCCTATCCAATCTATCATAACCATGAAGGAATTTAAAGACTGTCACCATACCCCCCCCTCACTCTTCTAGCTTCGAGTGATGGTAAGTCTAATTCCCTCAGCCTCTCATCATAACTGAGATTGCGTATTTCTGGCACCAGTTTCGAGCCATGTCTTTGAACTTTTTCAAGCTTAGCTATGTGCTTTTTCAAGTGCAGATTCCAAAAGGGGGCTGCATATTCGAGTTTTGGCCTCACATAGGTTACATAAATATTTCTGAACATTTCCTTGTCCATGTGCCTGAAGGCTACCCTTACATTTGATAAGAATGCATAAGCTGTCCTTACTATGCCATTTATATGTATTTCTGGAGACATATCTGCCAGTATGTTTACTCCTAGATCTCTCTCATTTTCTGTCTCTTGAAGTTGTACTCCAGCCACCGAGTAGTCAAGCTTGGGCCTTCTTGCACTTGTACCCATTCTCATTACCTTACATTTTGAAGTATTGAATTTCATTAGCCACTTTTCTGACCACTCATGCAGATTATTTAGATCCTCCTGAAGTTCTCTACCATTGTTCTCGTTTTTTACTTTCTTCACAATCTTTGCATCATCTGCAAACATATTCATGAATGAATTTACAGACTCTGGTAGGTCATTTACATATACAAGGAACAAAAGTGGCCCTAAAATTGAACCCTGTGGAACTCCACTACTAACTCTTCTCCATTCAGACACTGAGTGTCTTACTCTAACCCTCTGTTCCCTTCCTTCTAAGTAAGTTTTTATCCATTCCAAAACATTTCCACCTATTCTAGCCATTGATTGCAGTTTCCTAATAAGTCTCCCATGTGGAACAGTGTCAAACGCTTTCTGGAAGTCTAGGAATATGCAATCTGCCCAGCCCTCTCTTTCCTGTAAGATTTGGCTTACCTCATCATAAACTTCTAATACGTTTGTTACTGTTGATCTACCTTCTCTGAAGCCATGTTGCCTCACTGACAAAAAGTTGAAGGATTCCAAGTGAAGAGAGATATGTTTCCTTAGTAGTTTCTCCATAACTTTGCAAACTATGCTGGTCAAGGAAACTGGTCTATAGTTCAGAGCCGTATCCCTCCTTCCCTTTTTGAAGATAGGTATCACATGTGCTTGTTTCCAGCATCTTGGAATCTCCCCCGACTCCAGTGACTCCTTAAATATGATACTTAGTGCCACTGATATTGTGTTTGTGCATTTTTTAATCACATGAGGGGATATGTCATCAGGACCTGTAGCTTTATGAACATCTAAATCCATCAGCGCTTTGCATACCTCTGTGGCTGTAAGGTTGATGTTCTCTAATACCGGACCTTGAGCTTCTATCACTGCAATCTGAGGGGGTGGGGTATTTTCTACTGTAAATACTGACTGAAAATCCTTGTTCAATTCTTTGCAGATCTCTTCATCCGTCTCAGTGATGCTTCCATCCGCTCTCTTTAGCCTTAAAACCTGTTCTTTTACCTTCAGTTTTCCTCTGATAAAGTGTGTGTGTGTGTGTGTGTGTGTGTGTGTGTGTGTGTGTGTGTGGGGGAGAGAGAGAGAGAGAGAGAGAGAGAGAGAGAGAGAGAGAGAGAGAGAGAGAGAGAGAGAGAGAGAGAGAGAGAGAGAGAGAGAGAGAGAGAGAGAGAGAGAGAGAGAGAGAGAGACCATTCTATTCTAATATGTTCATGAGCCAATTACCACAGGACAAACTTTTAATCAACATCTCGCATTCAACCTCACATTTTCATTAAACTAATGCTTCGTCAGCTCCTCTCTTATAATTAAGATTCAGCTGCCTTATATCAATAAAGAATAATAACACAGAATCAGTTTCTTTAGAAGCTGAACTTAAAACTATGCAGAAATTCAATTTGTAAGTAAAACAGTTTTTTACACTGTACAATTTCTTTTTTGACTTTTTAAATGTACTAAGCTTAAAAAACTAACGTGAAACGAACGTATTTAAATTAAAATATTTCTCTCTCTCTCTCTCTCTCCTCTCTCTTCTCTCTCTCTCTCTCTCTCTCTCTCTCTCTCTCTCTCTCTCTCTCTCTCTCTCTCTGCGCAATAAATTAATAAAATAAAATAAAAAATAATCTCTCTCTCTCTCTCTCTCTCTCTCTCTCTCTCTCTCTCTCTCTCTCTCTCTCTCTCTCTCTCTCTCTCTCTCTCTCTCTCTCTCTCTCTCTCTCTCTCTCGTTTGGAATTATTTACATGATTTATATGAGGCCTAAACATGAATGTTCAGCACCTTTCTTGAAACTGGACTTATAGTTAAATATATAAACAAACTGGGGATTGCTAAAAGAAATGCTGCGAATGTAGTGCTATAGATAAGTGATCTCAGTTACAAGGAAAAGCTGAAGGAGTTACTTATTACTACTCGAATCTAGAAGAAAGAGTGGCTCATACGGTAATGGTTTTAACTCCTCAATGGTTCTGACAAAAATGACAAGGGCCATTACTTTGTATCATATTTAAAAAGTCACTGGAGTCAGGGGAGATTCCAAGATGCTGGAAACAAGCAAACGTAATACCTATCTTCAAAAAAAGGAAAAGGGGATACGGCTCTAAACTAAAGACCTGTTTCCTCAACCAGTATAGCTTGCAAAGTTATGGAGAAACTACTAAGGAAACATATCTCTCTTCACTTGGAATCCTTCAACTTTTTGTCAGTGAGGCAACATGGCTTCAGAGAAGGTGGATCAACAGTAACAAACTTATTAGAATTTTATGATGAGGTAAGCCGAATCCTACAGGAAAGAGAAGGCTGGGCAGATTGCATATTCCTAGACTTCCAGAAAGCATTTGGCACTGTTCCACATGGGAGACTTATTAGGAAGCTGCAAGCAATGGCTAGAATAGGTGGAAATGTCTTGGAATGGATAAAAACTTACTTAGAAGGAAGGGAACAAAGGGTTAGAGTAAGACACTCAGTGTCTGAATGGAGAGGAGTTAGTAGAGGAGTTCCACAGGGTTCAGTTTTAGGGCCACTTTTGTTCCTTGTATATGTAAATGACCTACCAGAGTCTGTAAATTCATTCATGAATATGTTTGCAGATGATGCAGAGATTGTGACAAAAGTAGGAAACGAGAACAATGGTAGAGAACTTCAGGAAGAACTAAATAGTCTGCATGAGTGGTCAGAAAAGTGGCTAATGAAATTCAATACTTCAAAATGCAAGGTAATGAGAATGGGTACAAGTGCAAGAAGGCTCAAGCTTGACTACTCGGTGGCTGGAGTACAACTTCAAGAGACAGAAAATGAGAGAGATCTAGGAGTATACATACTGGCAGATTTGTCCAGAAATACATAGAAATGGCATAGTAAGGGCATCATATGCCTTCTTATCAAATGTAAGGGTAGCTATCAGGCACATGGACAAGTAAATGTTCAGAAATATTTATGTAACCTATGTGAGGCCAAAACTTGAATATGCAGCCCCCTTTTGGAATCCGAACTAGAAAAAGCACATAGCTAAGTTGAAAAAGTTCAAAGACATGCCACGAAACTGGTGCCAGAAATATGTAAGCTCAGTTATGATGAAAGGGTGAGGGAATTAGACTTACCATCACTCGTAGCTAGAAGATTGAGGGGGGATATGGTGACAGTCTTTAAATACCTTCATGGTTATGATAGAGTGGATAGGGATCGATATTTTGATATGGCTGGCTCTAGAACTAGAGGTCATAGTTTGAAGCTTCGTAAAAAAAAACTTCTTTGCAGGATGTAAGGAAATACTTTTTCAGTGTAAGAGTAGTTGATAATTGGAATTGGCTAAGCGAGGAGGTATTTAATGCTATCTCAATCCATGGTTTTAAGGACAGGTATGATAAGTATCACTAAGTACAAAATAGAACCGATCAGGAGACGGGAAGATACGAGCTTTGGGCTCTTTCCCGTAAACATAATTAGGTAATCACACAATGTACATACTTTATTCCGACAAAAAAAGTCTTTTACGAAGCTAAAAACTATGACCTCTACACTTAAAGCCATCCATATCAAAATCTTTTCCCCTATTTATACTCTCAAACTCATGAAAGATTTAAAAAATCGTCACCATACCCCCTTTTTTCATCTACTTTCGAGTTGTAATAAGTCTGACTACTTCAGCCTTCTCTAAAACTGAAAAGCCCACCTCCATCACCGGCTTAGAGGCATGTCCGAACTTTCTTCAGTTTTTTGAATGTTTATTGAAGAGCTAATTCTAAAGAGATGATGCATATTCAAGCTTTGGCCACACAGTAGTCATGTAAATATTTCTGAACAAGTTCATGTCCATATTTCTACAAGCCAACCTTATGTTTGCTAAAGGAAGCAAATACTGTCTTAACTATAGCATTCATATGCTTTCCCGGGGGTAATTCTTACAATACATTAATCTCGGATTGCTTCCACTCTCAGATTAGTGTGTTTTTGTTTGCATGTGATTACCTAATTCTGATTACCTAATTGTGTTTTCGGGAAAGAGCCCAAAGCCCGTATCTTCCCGTCTCCTGATCGGTTCCATTTTATACTTAGTGATACTTATCATACCTGTCCTTAAAACTATGGATTGAAATAGCATTAACTACCTCCTCGCTTAGCCAATTCCAATTATCAACTACTCTTACACTGAAAAAGTATTTCCTTACATCCTGCAAAGAAGTTTTCTTACGAAGCTTCAAACTATGACCTCTAGTTCTAGAGCAAGCCATATCAAAATATCGATCCCTATCCACTCTATCATAACCATGAAGGAATTTAAAAGACTGTCACCATATCCCCCCTCACTCTTCTAGCTTCGAGTGATGGTAAGCCTAATTCCCTCAGCCTCTCATCATAACTGAGATTGCGTATTTCTGGCACCAGTTTCGTGGCATGTCTTTGAACTTTTTCAAGCTTAGCTATGTGCTTTTTCAAGTGCGGATTCCAAAAGGGGGCTGCATATTCGAGTTTTGGCCTCACATAGGTTACATAAATATTTCTGAACATTTCCTTGTCCATGTGCCTGAAGGCTACCCTTACATTTGATAAGAATGCATATGCTGCCCTTACTACGCCATTTATATGTATTTCTGGAGACAAATCTGCCAGTATGTTTACTCCTAGATCTCTCTCATTTTCTGTCTCGTGTGTGTGTGTGTGTGTGTGTGTGTGTGTGTGTGTGTGTGTGTGTGTGTGTGTGTGTGTGTGTGTGTGTGTGTGTGTGTGTGTGTGTGTGTGATGGTAGCTGTTTATTAATACTTCGGTGTTATTTCAACTTGTGATCTACCTCACCATCCGTAGTTTACTTAATCTTAACCTAACTTAGCCTAAGTATCGCATCATATACGTTTACATACTGATCCGATTTTACGTCACGGTCTTCCTTTGCTATTAAGGGTTAATCCGGTGTTTCTAACGAAGGACTGTAATTTTGGCTGTGTAGTCGTTACCCAGAGTGAATCCCTTTTGTAATCGCAGACTAGGCAAATCAAGTTCTAGTGTTCGACCACTAGGCCACGGCGGTTACGATTTATGTTTGCATACTGAATATTAATATTAAAAAAAAAATCATATAACCGAGTACAGTATATGCTATTCATACGATGCGATTAGACTGCAGCCGGTAAGGTCGACCAGCAACACTCTATAGTAGCGCCTATGTGACTGAGATATAAGTATAGAGAAAATAAAATCACCCATCTCCAAATAGGCACCTGGTGTTCTTTTCAGATACTTAATCTGGGATTGAGGCAAAAGGCAGGCTAACTTGCCTTTTGCATCAATCCCAGATTAAGCACCAATAATGGCATTAAATACCTATTCTGGGACTGATTCGGTTAGGTAATAGTAAACTACGGATAATGATGTACACCGCAAGCTATATATTATAAAATTCCCATTTCAAGAGAGAGAGAGAGAGAGGAGAGAGAGAGAGAGAGAGAGAGAGAGAGAGAGGAGAGAGAGAGAGAGAGAGAGAGAGAGAGAGAGAGAGAGAGAGAGAGAGAGAGAGCAAATCGTATACATCGAGCAAGTACTATATATGCATGTATTAAACACACAGTTGCTTTTAGAGGACATGCTCTTTGTGTGTGTATGTGTGCGTGTTTTTTTTTTTTAATTCTTCCCAATGAACATCTAAACTTCCCACCTTTGGTATAACAATGTTTTTTTTTTCTTTCTTTTTTAATAGTGGTTTAAACCCGATCCCGACCACCTAACGGGAATAGCTTGAACAAATAAGGTAACAACGTGTGTAATATGATCACATTTTACTTCGACCAATTCATATGCTGCGTTATTAGTTTATTTTATAATTTAGACGTGATTATAGCGCTTTTGCGTCTAAAGAAAAATGTATCACGAGAGTTACTTTATTGGTTTCATTTTTTAGTACAGAAAATCGTCACTGGTAACTCTGTCTTGCACAGTACTTCGTTCATTTCCTAAAATGCTTAGCACATGCCATTTTATTTATACTGCTCAACACAGAAGCCAGAATAGCATTATTATTATTATTATTGTTATATTACCTCTGGTAGATTAGTTTATTTTATAGTTTCGTTCTGCTGAAGGCCAATTCTAAGATACGTACATTTTTGCACCTTTTACGGGATTTCTAATGATGTCATCCTGACCAAAAACGTAAAAACCAGGTGATTACCTAATTGTGCTTATGGGAGAGAGCAATAAAATTGTGATATAAATAGACGATCATATATATGTTACAGACGAAGGCTAGAAATATGCACTCTAATATGTATTAAAATTTTAAATTTCAAAATCTAGTCCTAAGAATGGCAACTATTTTGGTAGTGGGCTGTAGAGACAGAGAGCTCGATGCGAGTCGTACAACTCCGTATTCATGTCTTCAAAGAAACTTTTGCGCATCAGCAAACGCATTTCGCTATATATTAAATACTATTTGGGGCTTCTAAAACAACTTATATTAATGTAAAACCTGAGCGGCGCTGTTGGTAGTTATTCATATTCTGACACTATAAGGAAATGACTCCCAACTCCAATCCCTCCCACCTGTGATGAAGAAAGGGTACACCTACCTGTACTCACCTTGTACGCCTGATACAATCCTAGTTAAATGTTCGTCAAAAACCTATTTTCATACGAGAAAAAGATTTGAAAATTGTAAATTACCTTTGATTTTGCTATGATGATTGCGATGAACTGCGGTAACAGAATTAATATCCTCGGGACCTCACATTACAACCTTATTCCAAAACAGCTTTTCCATGAGACCGTCTACCTACTTGATAGGCTGTTGTATTTGTGCTCACGGTGGTGGTGGTGATGGAGAAACAGGACACTGCGTGGGATCCTCACCGTTTTCTATGAACAATAGAAAATGGATTGAATGTATAATTTCTCTGAGAAATTTATAAACAATTTACTGGCCTCTCTCTCTCTCTCTCTCTCTCTCTCTCTCTCTCTCTAGGTCTAGTGGCCGTGAAAGTATATGGAGCATTATACAGCACCACCACCACCAACAACAACAACAACAAAATAATGATGATAATAATAATGATGATTACAACAACAACAACAACAACAAAAACTAATAATATAATAATAATAATAATAATAATAATAATAATAATAATAATAATAATAATATTAATAATAATAATAATAATCCATCATTTTGTGTCAACATTAGTCCCCAATTAAAAGAAGGTGGAAAAAGACAGCCTTTTGGAGTAATACTAATACAACAGCTACTACTACTGTTACTAAAACTCCTGCTACTACTACGAATAATAATAATAATAATAATAATAATAATAATAATAATAATAATAATAGTAATAATAATAATAATAATAATAATAATAATAATAATAATAATAATAATAATAATAATAATAATAATAATAAAAATTAATATTGTTATTATTACTACTACTACTACTATTATTATTATTATTATTATTATTATTATTATTATTATTATTATTATTATTATTATTATTATTATTATTATTATTATGCTGTTGATAATACTGGTAATAAGACAGAGAATTGGATTCTCTCTCTCTCTCTCTCTCTCTCTCTCTCTCTCTCTCTCTCTCTCTCTCTCTCTCTCTCTCTCTCTCTCTCTCTCTCTAGCTATATTTGTATGTATTTATCTATCAAACTATGAATCTATTTATTTATTTATCTCTCTCTCTCTCTCTCTCTCTCTCTCTCTCTCTCTCTCTCTCTCTCTCTCTCTATATATATATATATATATATATATATATATATATATATATATATATATATATATATATATATATATATTTTGATAGATAGAGAGCAAAGGAACTGGGAACCCCATTCTCTGTATTTCCTCTTCCCAAGGAGTCAGAGTATTCTGCCTTGACTCAGCCACTTATCTTGTAAGGGGAAAATGACTCATTTATATATATATATATATATATATATATATATATATATATATATATATATATATATATATATATATATATATATATATATATAGATGTGTATATATGTGTGTGTGTGTGTGTGTGTGTGTGTGTGTGTGTGTGTGTGTGTGAGTGTGTGCGTGTGTGTGTGAGATTGCCTAATTGTGATTACCTAATAGTGTTTACGGGAAAGAGGCCAAAGCTCGTATCTTCCCATCTCCTGATCGGTTCCATTTTCTACTTAGAGATACTTATCGTACCTGTCCTTAAAACTATGGATTGAGATAACATTAACTACCTACTCGCTTAGCGAATTCCAATTATCAACTACTCTTACACTGAAAAAGTATTTCCATACATCCTGCAAAGATGTTTTCTAACGAAGCTTCAAACTATGACCTCTAGTTCTGGAGCCAGCCATATCAAAATATCGATCCCTATCTACTCTATCATAACCATTTAGGAATTTAAAGACTGTCACCATATCCCCCCTCACTCTTCTAGCTTTGAGTGCTGGTAAGTCTAATTCCCTCATCCTCTCATCATAACTGAGATTGCATATTTCTGGCACCATTTTCGTGGCATGTCTTTGAACTTTTTCAAGCTTAGCTATGTGCTTTTTTTAAGTGCAGATTCCAAAACGGGCTGCATATTCAAGTTTTGGCCTCACATAGGTTACATAAATATTTCTGAACATTTCCTTGTCCATGCACCTGAAGGCTACCCTTACATTTGATAAGAAGGTATATGCTGCCCTTACTATGCCATTTATTTGTATTTCTGGAGACAAATCTGCCAGTATGTTTATTCCTAGATCTCTCTCAATTTCTGTCTCTTGAAGTTGTACTCAAGCCACGAGTAGTCAAGCTTGGGCCTTCTTGCACTTGTATCCATTCTCATTACCTTATATTTTGAAGTACTGAATTTCATTAACCACTTTTCTGACCACTCATGCTGACTATTTAGATCTTCCTGAAGTTCTCTACCATTATTCCTTTTTCCTACTTTCTTCACAATCTTTGCATCATCTGCAAACATATTTATGAATGAATATGCAGACTCTGGTAGGTCATTTACATATACAAGGAAAAAAAGTGGCCCTAAAACTGAACCCTGTGGAACTCTACTATTAACTCTTCTCCATTCAGACACTGAGTGTCTTACACTAACCGTCTGTTCCCTTCCTTCTAAGAAAGTTTTTATCCATTCTAAGACATTTTCACCTTTTCTAGCCATTGCTTCCAGCTTCGTAATAAGTCTCCCATGTGGAACAGTGTCAAACGCTTTCTGGAAGTCTAGGAATATGCAATCTGCCTAGCCCTCTCTTTCCTGTAAGATTCGGCTTACCTCATCATAAAATTCTAATAAGTTTGTTACTGTTGGTCTGCCTTCTCTGAAGCCATGTTGCCTCACTGACAAAAAGTTGAAGGATTCCAAGTGAAGAGAGATATGTTTCCTTAGTAGTTTCTCCATAACTTTGCAAACTATGCTGGTCAAGGAAACTGGTCTATAGTTTAGAGACGCATCCCTTCTTCCTTTTTTGAAGATAGGTATCACGTTTGCTTGTTTCCAGCATCTTGGAATCTCCCCTGACTCCAGTGACTTTTTAAATATGATACTTAATGCCAATGATACTTAGTTTGTGAATTTTTTAAGTACATGAGGGGATATATCATCAGGACCTGTAGTTTTATGGAGATCTGACTCCATCAGCGCTTTGCATACCTCTGTGGCTGTAAGGTTGATGTTCTTTAATAATGACCCATGATCTTCTATCCCTACAATCTGAGGGAGTGGGGTATTTTCTACTGTAAATACTGACTGAAACTCTTTGTTCAATTCTTTGCAGATCTCTTCATCCGTCTCAGTGATGCTTCCATCCGCTCTCTTAAGCCTTAAAACCTGTTCTTTTACTTTCAGTTTTCCTCTGATAAAGCTGAGGAAAAGCTTGGGTTTTTATTTAACCTTCCTGGTGATGACCCTCTCATAGTCTCTCTCTGCCGCTCTTCTTTTACTTAAGTCATCATTTCTTGCTCTTTTGTAGGATTGCCAGGCATTTATGTTTTTTCTCCTTCTATACCGTTTCCAGCATTTGTCTCATCACTCCTTAGCTCTTTTACACTCATTATCGAACCATTTCTCTCTGGCATGACTTGCACCTACTTTGGTGACAGGTATGCAGCAATCTACTATCTTCCCATATTTCTCACAAAATATGTTATTCATTTCTTGTACAGATTTGCTGTAAAATAAAGTTCTCCAGTCAATAACAGCAAAAAGCTCATTCATTTTGATGTAATCTCATTTCGGATAGTTCCTCCTCACCTCGTCAGTGCCTCTACTCTCAGGCAGAATATCTTCAATGATATAATCCATCAACAACACACAGTGGTCACTCTTTCCAATTGGTGGTTCATACTCAATTTTTTCAATATCCACACATTATCTGTGAATACCAGATCAAGAAGCAATAACTCATCCCCACCCCTGGCCCTCGTTGGGTCCATTGCATGTTGGCGTAGGAAATTCCCTTGTACACAATCTAGGAATCTTGCCCCGAATGAGTCCTCACCACTGTGTGGGTTAAGATTTATCCAAGCTATCTCTTTATGATTAAAATCTCCCATAATCAAAATCCTACATTATCTCTCCCGTGCCATAGTAACAACTGAGTTTGTGACTTCAATAGTACCTATATGACTTTCCTTATAAACTTCTAACCTATTTTGGTTCCTTGGTGGGTTATATACAACAGTTATTATAATGCTCTCTGACCCAGTATTTATGTGAGTAACAAGAAATTCCTTGAACTCACTTTCTATAGCCAAGTTTATTTCTTTAACTTGAATCCTTTCACTTATGAGCAGTGCTATCCCTCCACCAGTCCTCTCAGATCTTTCTACCCTTAATATTCTGAAGCCCTTAGGAAAAACTGTGACACTGTTTATATCCTCACTCAACTTAGTCTCTGTAATTGCTACTATATCTGCCTTACTGTTGTGAATCCTATCTTTTAATTCTACTGCCTTACCAGCTAATCCATCAGCATTTGTGTGATTACCTAATTGTGATTACCTAATTGTGTTTACGGGAAAGAGCCCAAAGCTCGTATCTTCCCGTCTCCTCATCGGTTCCATTTTATACTTAGTCATACTTATCATACCTGTCCTTAAAACTATGGATTGAGATAGCATTACCTACCTCCTCGCTTAGCCAATTCCAATTATCAACTACTCTTACACTGAAAAAGTATTTCCTTACATCCTGCAAAGAAGTTTTCTTACGAAGCTTCAAACTATGACCTCTAGTTCTAGAGCCAGCCATATCAAAATATCGATCCCTATCCACTCTATCATAACCATGAAGGAATTTAAAGACTGTCACCATATCCCCCCTCACTCCTCTAGCTTCGAGTGATGGTAAGTCTAATTCCCCCAGCCTCTCATCATAACTGAGATTGCGCATTTCTGGCACCAGTTTTGTGGCATGTCTTTGAACTTTTTCAAGCTTAGCTATGTGCTTTTTCAAGTGCGGATTCCAAAAAGGGGCTGCATATTCGAGTTTTGGCCTCACATAGGTTACATAAATATTTCTGAACATTTCCTTGTCCATGTGCCTGAAGGCTACCCTTACATTTGATAAGAATGCATATGCTGCCCTTACTATGCCATTTATATGTATTTCTGGAGACAAATCTGCCAGTATGTTTACTCCTAGATCTCTCTCATTTTCTGTCTCTTGAAGTTGTACTCCAGCCACCGAGTAGTCAAGCTTGGGCCTTCTTGCACTTGTACCCATTCTCATTACCTTACATTTTGAAGTATTGAATTTCATTAGCCACTTTTCTGACCACTCATGCAGATTATTTAGATCCTCCTGAAGTTCTCTACCATTGTTCTCGTTTTTTACTTTCTTCACAATCTTTGCATCATCTGCAAACATATTCATGAATGAATTTACAGACTCTGGTAGGTCATTTACATATACAAGGAACGAAAGTGGCCCTAAAACTGAATCCTGTGGTGTTGCATGACAGAAATCGTGAAATCGTGCTAAAGCCAGAATCTGAAACTTGTAACAAATCTTGAGGGGTAACGGTCGAGGGCACAGATATTTTATTACATGCCCTCACTTTTATTGAGTCTTGGGTGCAGACCATGTTTTCCCTTGGGACCACCAAGATTTATGGCTAGGCACCTGGAACTAACCTCTGGCGCCATGCACCCCCAAGAGGCCTAAAAGATAAGGGACCCTCGGTCCTCGAAAACACCACAAGTCGTGAAGAGAAACGTGAGAGGCTAGAAGTCAAGGGTGAAATAGAATACTCTCCCAATTGTTTTCTGCGGTACGGCCAATGTTTGTAGAAAGTGTCAAGGAGATATATGACCGGACCCATGAGACTTAGCATCTGGCATCGAGTACCTGAAGAGGATGGGAAAGGCCAAGAAGTTAGCCATTTCCTAAACCACAAGAAACACAAACATTTGACCCGTACGTATGTACATGCCCTGGAGAGATACCCAATAGCCACACTCTGACCTGGGACTTTTCCGTTCTATAGGCTTGTTGAAATAGCTCCTCCCCAAAATAGGAGGGACTCCACTTCGAACCTGGCGTTGATTTGCAGGACTGGATGCCACTTGAGTTCATTGGCAGGACTGGATGTCAAGCCACGCCCTGCCCCTGGGGTATTTCAAGAACCACCCAGGGCAGACACAGTTAGTTAGAACTTTGCCCGGGGCACGAATAGATCATAGATTGTGATAGTCATAGGGTGGGGGGCATTGAGGCGTCGAAGATGTTGTACTCTAGAATAAATTAAGATAAAGGAACCACTGCTTGTCCATTCTTACCTTGCACCCTTCTGGTACTAATATTAACGTAGTGAAAAGAAATCATCACGACAACTGGTGACACGTGGTGAAATAGTAATTAACTTTACGACAGTGGAACTCCACTACTAACTCTTCTCCATTCAGACACTGAGTGTCTTACTCTAACCCTCTGTTCCCTTCCTTCTAAGTAAGTTTTTATCCATTCCAAAACATTTCCACCTATTCTAGCCATTGATTGCAGCTTCCTAATAAGTCTCCCATGTGGAACAGTGTCAAACGCTTTCTGGAACTCTAGGAATATGCAATCTGCCCAGCCCTCTCTTTCCTGTAAGATTTGGCTTACCTGATCAGCAAACGCATTTCGCTATATATTAAATACTATTTGGGGCTTCTAAAACAACTTATATTAATGTAAAACCTGAGCGGCGCTGTTGGTAGTTATTCATATTCTGACACTATAAGGAAATGACACCCAACTCCAATCCCTCCCACCTGTGATGAAGAAAGGGTACACCTACCTGTACTCACCTTGTACGCCTGATACAATCCTAGTTAAATGGTCGTCAAAAACCTATTTTCATACGAGAAAAAGATTTGAAAATTGTAAATTACCTTTGATTTTGTTATGATTATTTATTTCTTTATTTCCACTTTGTCTGGAAGAACTCTGAAATGAAATTTTTTCTTTCTTTCTTCATTTCTTTCCTCATTTAACCTTCTTGCCTCTTGCAACAAGTTTTTTATCTTTTCCATCTGTTCATGTGTTCTGTATCGTCTAATGAACACTTCTTTGAATTCTTGAAGGTCTTTTAGACTTTTTTTTTCATCAATATTTCCCTACATGTTTCCCCTCTCTCAAAGGTTACTTTTATTGGTCTCTGCTTTCCTTCCCTCAAATATTTGCCTAGTTGGTGAAAGCTTACAATATCCTCAGGACCACAAACTACCCCAAGCTTTCTTATCAGGTCTACAATCCTAGCTTTATTTTCTTCAAGTCTCCCCTGCCATGTTGCCTCCTGGGATTCGCTTATGCCTGAGATTACCACTGTCTTCTCCTTATCAAGTGCCTGTTCAATCAGTGGATTTGCCCTTTCCATCACAACGTCTTTTATATTTTCAATTACTGTCTCTTTATAGTCAACTGTTTGTATGTTTTCCAGTGCCACCACCTTTACAGCCTCGTTTACTGCCACATATCCCTTTTGTGCATCAGCAAAGGAAGTTTTCATGGCACCTTGTTCCTTATTCAGCTTCTGAAACTCTTTTCTAAACTGTTCAATGTTTTCATTAATCTGGACATTCCAAGCTGCAATCTCGTCTCTCTCAGAAGAGAGCAGTGAACTAACATCTAATTCAATTAGGTTGTATTTCAGCTGTTTGTTGTTATCTTGTTGTTTAGAAATTCTGGTTTCTAGTTCACTCTTTTCCCCTTCCAGCTTCTTTAGTCGTTTTTCTAGTTCTTTTCTCTCCTGCCCTTGTGATTTATTTGCTTCCTCCAAAAATTCTTATTTTCTCTCTGAGTGTTTCATTCTCTTTCATTTCTCTATCCATATTCCGAATTTTATCATAAAGGCTTATAACCATTCCCTTTAAATCCTTGATTTTCTGTTTTAATCTCCTAATAGCTACCCCTCCTCCTGCTCCTACATCCCATGGAGATCCTCTGTTATCCCTCCCCGACCCATGGGTAGGGGGGGTTTGGGACAGAGATGTCTGCATTTTCATGCTTTCCCTTTCACAGAATATAGAAAGTAGAAGAGAAAGAGAAAAAAGAGAGAAAAACTTTTATTTAAGCTTCACACAATTTTTATATCTTCATATGAGTGCTATTTAGTTACTCAATTTATCTCTTTTCTGGTAACACACATCTTAACTTAAAAATTTGACTTTGGTAATTTGAGGGGAAAAAAAGAAAAAAATGCAAACAAAAACAAAAGTCAACTTGAAGGAAAATTCGAATTTGTATTTGAGGAGGCACCCACCTGTTTCTACTATATATTCTTCTAAACTGATAAACTCACTTGCTTACCAAGGTATGTCATCACAGGATCAGACTTTACATTTAACTCAATATATACACAAAATAAAGAAAATAATAAAAGAGAAAGCTAAAAGAAAAAGACCAAAAATGAAGAAAATAAGACAGCTGTGCTACTTGGCAACTTAACTCACTACTGTTGACAGGTGTATCTTTTGGTATTTATTTATTTATTCAATTATTTCGTGTATCAAACTAACTATCAAATTAATATAAATGGGAAGGATACTGATTTTAATAATATATGTGTGTGTGATTACCTAATTGTGATTACCTAATTGTGCTTATCGGAAAGAGCCCGAAGCTCGTAATTTCCTGTCTCATGATCGGTTCCATTTTGTACTTAGTGATACTTATCATACCTGTCCTTAAAACTATTGATTGAGATAGCATTAACTACCTCCTCACTTAGCTAATCCAATTATCAACTACTCTTACACTGAAAAAGTATTTCCTTACATAATGCAAAGATGTTTTCTTACGAAGCATCAAACTATGACCTCTAGTTTTAGAGCCTGCCATATCAAAATATCGATCCCTATCCACTCTATCATAACCATGCTGGAATTTAAAGACTATCTCCATATACCCCCTCAATCTTCTAGCTTCGAGTGATGTTAAGTCTAATTCCCCCAGCCTCTCATCATAACTGAGATTACATATTTCTGGCACCAGTTTTATGGCATGTCTTTGAACTTTTTCAAGCTTAGCTATGTGCTTTTTCAAGTGTGGATTCCAAAAGGGGGCTGCATATTCGAGTTTTGGCCTCACATAGGTTACATAAATATTTCTGAACATTTCCTTGTTCATGTGCCTGAAGGCTACCCTTATATTTGATAAGAAGGCATATGCTGCCCTTACTATGCCATTTATATGTATTTCTGGAGACAAATCTGCTAGTATGCTTACTCCTAGATCTCTCTCATTTTCTGTTTCTTGAAGCTGTACTCCAGCCACCTAGTAGTCAAGCTTGGGCCATCTTGCACTTGTACCAATTCTCATTACCTTACATTTTGAAGTTTTTGATTTCATTAGCCACTTTTCTGACCATTCGTGCAGACTATTTAGATCTTCTTTCTTCACAATCATTGCATCATCTGCAAACATATTCATGAATGAATTTACGGACTCTGGTAGGTCATTTACATATACAAGGAACAAATGTGGCCCTAAAGCTGAACCCTGTGGAACTACACTACTAACTCTTCTCCATTCAGACAATGAGTGTCTTACTCTAACCCTCTGTTCCCTTCCTTCTAAGTAAGTTTTTATCCATTTCAAGACATTTCCACCTATTCTAGCCATTGCTTGCAGCTTCGTAATAAGTCTCCCATGTGGAACAGTGTCAAGTGCTCTCTGGAAGTCTAGGAATATGCAATCTGCCCAGCCCTCTCTTTCCTGTAAGATTCAGTTTACCTCATCATAAAAGTCTAATAAGTTTGTTACTGTTGATCTACCTTCTCTGAAGCCATGTTGCCTCACTGACAAAAAGTTGAAGGATTCCAAGTGAAGAGAAATATGTTTCCTTAGTAGTTTCTCCATAACTTTGCAAACTATGCTGGTCAAGGAAACCGGTCTATAGTTCAGAGCCGTATCCCTCCTTCCCTTTTTGAAGATAGGTATCACGTTTGCTTGTTTCCAGCATCTTGAAATCTCCCTTGACTCCAGTGACTTTTTAAATATGATACTTATTGCCACTGATATTGAATTTGCGCAATTTTTAAGTACATGAGGGGATATCTCATTAGGACCTGTAGCTTTAAGAACATCTAACTCCATCAGCACTTTGCATACCTATGTGGCTGTAAGGTTGATGTTCTCTACTACCGGCCCTTGAGCTTCTATCTTTGCAATCTGAGGGGTTGGGGTATTTTCTACTATAAATACTGACTGAAACTCCTTGTTCAATTCTTTGCAGATCTCTTCATCTGTCTCAGTGATGCTTTCATCCTCTCTCTTTAGCCTTAAACCTGTTCTTTTACCTTAAGTTTTCCTCTGATAAAGCTGTCTAAAAGCATGGGATTTTCATTAGCCTTCCTGATGATGTCTCTCTCATAGTCTCTCTCTGCCTTTCTTCATTTACTTAGGTAGTCATTTCTTGCTCTTTTGTAGGTTTGCCAGGCATTTATGTTTTTTCTCCTCCAATACCTTTTCCAGCATTTGTCTCTTCACACCTTAGCTCTTTTACACTCATTATCGAACCATTTCTCTCTGGTATGAATTACACCTACTTTTATGAAAGATATGCAGCAATCTACTATCTTCCCATGTTCCTCACAAGAGATGTCATACATTTCTTGTATGACATACATTTCTTGATGTAATCTCCTTTCGGATAGTTCCTCCTCATGTCCTCAGTGCCTCTACTCTCAGGCAGAATATCTTCAATGATATACACCATCAACAACACACATTGGTCACTCTTTCCAATTGGTGGTTCATACTCAGTGTGTGTGTATGTGTGTACACACACACACACACACACACACACACACACACACACACACACACACACACACACACACACACACACACACACACACATCATGAATATGTTTGCAGATGATGCAAAGATTGTGAAGAAAGTAAAAAACGAGAACAATGGTAGAGAACTTCAGGAGGATCTAAATAATCTGCATAAGTGGTCAGAAAAGTGGCTAATGAAATTCAATACCTCAAAATGTAAGGTAATGAGAATGGGTACAAGTGCAAGAAGGCCCAAGCTTGACTACTCGGTGGCTGGAGTACAACTTCAGGAGACAGAAAATGAGAGAGATCTAGGAGTAAACTTATTGGCAGATTTGTCTCCAGAAATACATATAAATGGCGTAGTAAGGGCAGCATATGCATTCTTATCAAATGTAAGGGTAGCCTTCAGGCACATGGACAAGGAAATGTTCAGAAATATTTATGTAACCTATGTGAGGCCAAAACTCGAATATGCAGCCCCCTTTTGGAATCTGCACTTAAAAAAAGCACATAGCTAAGCTTGAAAAAGTTCAAAGACATGCCACGAAACTGGTGCCAGAAATACGCAATCTCGGTTATGATGAGAGGCTGAGGGAATTAGACTTGCCATCACTCGAAGCTAGAAGAGTAAGGGGGGATATGGTGACAGTCTTTAAATTCCTTCATGGTTATGATAGAGTGGATAGGGATCGATATTTCGATATGGCTGGCTCTAGAACTAGAGGTCATAGTTTGAAGCTTCGGAAGAAAACTTGTTTGCAGGATGTAAGGAAATACTTTTTCAGTGTAAGAGTAGTTGATAATTGGAATTCGCTAAGCGAGGAGGTAGTTAATGCTACCTCAATCCATAGTTTTAAGGACAGGTATGATAAGTATCACTAAGTCTAAAAATGGAACCGATCAGGAGACGGGAAGATACGAGCTTTGGGCTCTTTCCCGTAAACACAATTAGGTAACCACAATTAGGTAATCACATATCCCCTCATGTGCTTAAAAAATGCGCAAACACAATATCAGTGGCACTAAGTATCATATTGAAAGGAGTCACTGGAGTCGGGGGAGATTCCAAGATGCTGGAAACAAGCAAATGTGATACCTATCTTCAAAAAGGGAAGGAGGGATACGGCTCTGAACTATAGACCAGTTTCCTTGACCAGCATACTTTGCAAAGTTATGGAGAAACTACTAAGGAAACATATCTCTCTTCACTTGGAATCCTTCAACTTTTTGTCAGTGAGGCAACATGGCTTCAGAGAAGGTAGATCAACAGTAACAAACTTATTAGAATTTTATGATAAGGTAAGCCAAATCTTACAGGAAAGAGAGGGCTGGGCAGATTGCATATTCCTAGACTTCCAGAAAGCGTTTGACACTGTTCCACATGGGAGACTTATTAGGAAGCTGCACTCAATGGCTAGAATAGGTGGAAATGTTTTGGAATGGATAAAAACTTACTTAGAAGAAAGGGAACAGAGGGTTAGAGTAAGACACTCAGCGTCTGAATGGAGAAGAGTTAGTAGTGGAGTTCCACAGGGTTCAGTTTTAGGGCCACTTTTGTTCCTTGTATATGTAAATGACCTACCAGAGTGTGTAAATTCATTCATGAATATGTTTGCAGATGATGCAAAGATTGTGAAGAAAGTAAAAAACGAAAACAATGGTAGAGAACTTCAGGAGGATCTAAATAATCTGCATGAGTGGTCAGAAAAGTGGCTAATGAAATTCAATACTTCAAAATGAAAGGTAATGAGAATGGGTACAAGTGCAAGAAGGCCCAAGCTTGACTACTCGGTGGCTGGAGTACATTTTCAAGAGACAGAAAATGAGAGAGATCTAGGAGTAAACATACTGGCAGATTTGTCTCCAGAAATACATATAAATGGCATAGTAAGGGCAGCATATGCATTCTTATCAAATGTAAGGGTAGCCTTCAGGCACATGGACAAGGAAATGTTCAGAAATATTTATGTAACCTATGTGAGGCCAAAACTCGAATATGCAGCCCCCTTTTGGAATCCGCACTTGAAAAAGCACATAGCTAAGCTTGAAAAAGTTCAAAGACATGCCACGAAACTGGTGCCAGAAATGCGCAATCTCAGTTATGATGAGAGGCTGAGGGAATTAGACTTACCATCACTTACCATCAGTCTTTAAATTCCTTCATGGTTATGATAGAGTGGATAGGGATCGATATTTCGATATGGCTGGCTCTAGAACTAGAGGTCATAGTTTGAAGCTTCGTGAGAAAACTTCTTTGCAGGATGTAAGGAAATACTTTTTCAGTGTAAGAGTAGTTGATAATTGGAATTGGCTAAGCGAGGAGGTAGGTAATGCTATCTCAATCCATAGTTTTAAGGACAGGTATGATAAGTATGACTAAGTCTAAAATGGAACCGATCAGGAGACGGGAAGATACGAGCTTTGGGCTCTTTCCCGTAAACACAATTAGGTAATCACAATTAGGTAATCACACACACACACACAAGAGTTCTTCCAGACAAAGGGGAGATAAAGAAGATAATGACAGAAGATCAGGGGGTGGGGCCTCATTAAGATTGTTATACACAAATGCTGATGGATTAGCTGGTAAGGCAGTAGAATTAAAAGATAGGATTCACAACAGTAAGGCAGATATAGTAGCAATTACAGAGACTAAGTTGAGTGAGGACATAAACAGTGTCACAGTTTTTCCTAAGGGCTTCAGAATACTAAGGGTTGAAAGATCTGAGAGGACTGGTGGAGGGATAGCATTGCTCATAAGTGAAAGGATTCAAGTTGAAGAAATAAACTTGGCTATAGAAAGTGAGTTCAAGGAATTTCTTGTTGCTCGCATAAATACTGGGTCAGAGAGCATTATAATAACTGTTGTATACAACCCACCAAGGAACCAAAATAGGCTTGAAGTTTATGAGGAAAGTCATATAGGTACTATTGAAGTCATAAACTCAGTTGTTAACATGGCACAGGAAAAAAAATGTAGGATTTTGATTATGGGAGACTTTAATCATAAAGAGATAGATTTGATAAATCTTTACCCACACATTGGTGAGGACTCATTCGGGGCAAGATTCCTAGATTGCGTACAAGGGAATTTCCTACACCAACATGTAATGGAACCAACAAGGGCCAGGGGTGGGGATGAGCCATCACTACTTGATCTAGTGTTCATAGATAATGTGTTGGATATTGAAAAAATTGAGTATGAACCACCAATTGGAAAGAGTGACCACTGTGTGTTGTTGATGGAGGATATCATTGAAGATATTCTTCCTGAGAGTAGAGCCACTGAGGACATGAGGAGGAACTATCCGAAAGGAGATTACATCAAAATGAATGAGCTTTTTGCAGTTATTGACTGGAGAACCTTATTTTACAACAAATCTGTTCAAGAAATGTATGACATCTTTTGTGAGAAATATGGGAAGATAGTAGATTGCTGCATACCTGTCACCAAAGTAGGTGTAATTCATGCCAGAGAGAAATGGTTCGATAATGGGTGTAAAAGAGCTAAGGAGTGGAGAGACAAATGCTGGAAAAGGTATAGGAGGAGAAAAAACATAAATGCCTGGCAAACCTACAAAAAAGCAAGAAATTACTACCTAAGTAAAAGGAGAGAGGCAGAGAGAGACTATGAGAGGGACATCACCAGGAAGGCTAAAGAAAATCCCAAGCTTTTCCACAGCTTTTTCAGAGGAAAACTGAAGGTAAAAGAACAGGTTTTAAGGCTAAAGAGAGCGGATGGAAGCATCACTGAGACAGATGAAGAGATCTGCAAAGAATTGAACAAGGAGTTTCAGTCAGTATTTACAGTAGAAAATACCCCACCCCCTCATATTGCAGTGATAGAAGCTCAAGGGCCGGTATTAGAGAACATCAACCTTACAGCCACAGAGGTATGCAAAGCGCTGATGGATTTAGATGTTCATAAAGCTACAGGTCCTGATGACATATCCCCTCATGTGCTTAAAAAATGCGCAAACACAATATCAGTGGCACTAAGTATCATATTTAAGGAGTCACTGGAGTCGGGGGAGATTCCAAGATGCTGGAAACAAGCAAATGTGATACCTATCTTCAAAAAGGGAAGGGGGGATACGGCTCTGAACTATAGACCAGTTTCCTTGACCAGCATAGTTTGCAAAGTTATGGAGAAACTACTAAAGAAACATATCTCTCTTCACTTGGAATCCTTCAACTTTTTGTCAGTGAGGCAACATGGCTTCAGAGAAGGCAGATCAACAGTAACAAACTTATTAGAATTTTTTGATGAGGTAAGCCAAATCTTACAGGAAAGAGAGGGCTGGGCAGATTGCATATTCCTAGACTTCCAGAAAGCGTTTGAAACTGTTCCACATGGGAGACTTATTAGGAAGCTGCAATCAATGGCTAGAATAGGTGGAAATGTTTTGGAATGGATAAAAACTTACTTAGAATGAAGGGAACAGAGGGTTAGAGTAAGACACTCAGTGTCTGAATGGAGAAGAGTTAGTAGTGGAGTTCCACAGGGTTCAGTTTTAGGGCCACTTTTGTTCCTTGTATATGTAAATGACCTACCAGAGTCTGTAAATTCATTCATGAATATGTTTGCAGATGATGCAAAGATTGTGAAGAAAGTAAAAAACGTGAACAATGGTAGAGAACTTCAGGAGGATCTAAATAATCTGCATGAGTGGTCAGAAAAGTGGCTAATGAAATTCAATACTTCAAAATGTAAGGTAATGCGAATGGGTACAAGTGCAAGAAGGCCCAAGCTTGACTACTCGGTGGCTGAAGTACAACTTCAAGAGACAGAAAATGAGAGAGATCTAGGAGTAAACATACTGGCAGATTTGTCTCCAGAAATACATATAAATGGCATAGTAAGGGCAGCATATGCATTCTTATCAAATGTAAGGGTAGCCTTCAGGCACATGGACAAGGAAATGTTCAGAAATATTTATGTAACCTATGTGAGGCCAAAACTCGAATATGCAGCCCCCTTTTGGAATCCGCACTTGAAAAAGCACATAGCTAAGCTTGAAAAAGTTCAAAGACATGCCACGAAACTGGTGCCAGAAATGCGCAATCTCAGTTATGATGAGAGGCTGAGGGAATTAGACTTACCATCACTCGAAGCTAGAAGAGTGAGGAGGGATATGGTGACAGTCTTTAAATTCCTTCATGGTTATGATAGTGTGGATAGGGATCGATATTTTGATATGGCTTGCTCTAGAACTAGAGGTCATAGTTTGAAGCTTCGTAAGAAAACTTCTTTGCAGGATGTAAGGAAATACTTTTTCAGTGTAAGAGTAGTTGATAATTGGAATTGGCTAAGCGAGGAGGTAGTTAATGCTATCTCAATCCATAGTTTTAAGGACAGGTATGATAAGTATGACTAAGTCTAAAATGGAACCGATCAGGAGACGGGAAGATACGAGCTTTGGGCTCTTTCCCGTAAACACAATTAGGTAATCACAATTAGGTAATCACGAGTATATAAATATATATGGATAGATTAGATTAATAGATAGATAGATATATAGATAGATAGATAGATAGAAAGAGAGAGAGAGAGAGAGAGAGAGAGAGAGAGAGAGAGAGAGAGAGAGAGAGAGAGAGAGAGAGAGAGAGAGAGAGAGAGAGAGAGAGAGAGAGAGAGAGAGAGAGAGAGAGAGAGAGAGAATCCAAGAATCCTGTTTTTTGTATTATTACCAGTATTATCAGCAGCAGCATAATAATAATAATAATAATAATAATAATAATAATAATAATAATAATATAATAATAATAATAATAATAATAATAATAAATAATAATAATAATAATAGTAATAATAATAATAATAATAATAATGAAAGTAGTAATAATGATAATAATAATAATAGTAATAATAATAATAATAATAATAATTATAATAATAATAATTATAAAGCCCCATATATACAGTTTCCTAAAAAGAATGTACACTACAACAACAACAACAACAGTTGTTATAATAATATTAATAATAATAATAATAATAATAATAATAATAATAATAATAATAATAATAATAATAATAATAATAATAATAATAATAATAATAATAATAATAATAATAAAGCCCTATATATACAGTTTTCTAAAAAGAATGTAATTAAGACATAGCAGTCGTAACAGAGACTAAGTTGTGTGAGGGCATAAACAGTGTCACAGTTTTTCCTAAGGGCTTCAGAATATTAAGGATTGAAAGATCTGAAAGGACTAGTGGAGGGATAGCACTCCCCATAAGTGAAAGGATTCAGGTTGAAGAAATAAACTTTGCTTTAGAAAGTGAGTTCAAGGAATTTCTTGTTGCTCTCATATATACTGGGTCACAGAGCATTAAAGTAATTGTTGTATATAACCCACCAAGGAGCCAACACAGGCTAGGAGTTTATGAAGAAAGCCATACAGGTACTATTGAAGCCATGAACTCAGTTGTTAACATTGCACGGAAGAGACTGTAGGATTTTGATTATATGAGATTTTAATCATGAAAAGATAAATTGTATAAATTTTGACCCACAAAGTGGTGAGGACTCATTCGGGGCAAGATTCCTTAGATGCATGGAAGAGACAATGTAGTATTTTGATTATGGAATATTTTAATCATAAAGAGATGGATTGGATAAATCTTGGCTCACAAAGTGGTGAGGACTCATTTGGGGCAAGATTCCTAGATTGCATACAAGGGAATTTCCTACACCAACATGCACTGGAGCCAACGAGGGCCAGGGGTGGGGATGAGCCATCGCTACTTGATCTAGGACTCACAGATAACGTGTTGGATATTGAAAAAATTGAGTATGAACCACAAATTGGAAAGAGTGACCACTGTGTGTTGTTGATGGATTATATCATTGAAGATATTCTGCCTGAGAGTAGAGACACTGAGGACACAAGGAGGAACTATCCAAAAGGAGATTACATTAAAATGAACGAGATTTTTGCAGTTATTGACTGGAGAACCTTATTTTACAACAAATCTTTACAGGAAATGTACAACATCTTTTGTGAGAAATATGGGAAGATAGAAGATTGCTGTAAACCTGTCTACCAAAGTAGGTGTAATTCATGCCAGAGAGAAATGGATTGATAATGCGTGTAAAAGAGCTAAGGAGTGGAGAGACAAATGCTGGAAAGGGTATAGGAGGAGAATAAAAATAAATGTCTGGCAGACCTATAAAAGAGCAAGAAATGATTACCTAAGTAAAAGAAGAGAGACAGAGAGAGACTATGAAAGGAACATCTCTAGGAAGGCTAAAGAAAATTCCAAGCTTTTCCACAGCTTTATCAGAGGAAAACTGAAGGTAAAAGAACAGGTTTTAAAGCTTAAGAGAGCAGATGGAAGCATCACTGAGACAGATGAAGAGATCTGCAAAGAATTGAACAAGGAGTTTCAGTCAGTATTTACAGTAGAAAATACCCCACCCCCTCAGATTGCAGAGATAGAAGCTCATGGGTCGGCATTAGAAAATATCGTCCTTTCATCCACAGAGGTATGCAAAGCGCTGATGGAGTCAGATGTCCATAAAACTACAGGTCCTGATGACATATCCCCTCATGTACTTAGAAAATGCTCAAATTCAATATCAGCAGCACTAACAATCATATTTAAAAAGTCACTGGAGTCAGGGGAGATTCCAAGATGCTAGAAACAAGCAAACGTGATACCTATATTAAAAAAGGGAAGGAGGGATACAGCTTTAAACTATAGACCTGTTTCTTTGTTCAGCTTAGTTTGTAAAGTTATGGAGAAACTATTAAGGAAACATATCTCTCTTCACTTGGAATCCTTCAACTTTCTGTCAGTTAGACAACATGGCTTCAGAGAAGGTAGATCAACAGTAACAAACTTGTTAGAATTTAATTTTATGATGAGGTAAGCCGAATCTTACAGGAAAGAGAAGGCTGGGCAGATTGCATATTCCTAGACTTCCAGAAAGCATTTGACACTGTCCCACTTTTGAGACTTATTGAAAAGTTGCAAGCAATGGCAAGAATAGGTGGAAATGTCTTGAATTGGATAAAAAAATTCTTAGAAGGAAGCCAACAGAGGGTTAGAGTAAGACATCCAGTGTCTGAATGGAGAAGAGTTAGTAGTGGAGTTCCACAGGGTTCAGTTTTAGGGCCACTTTTATTCCTTGTATATGTAAATGACCTACCAGAGTCTGTAAATTCAATCATGAATATGTTTGCAGATCATGCAAGGATAGTGAAGATAGTAAGAAACGAGAACCATGGTAGAGAACTTCTGGAAGATCTAAATAATCTACATGAGTGGTTAGAAAAGTGGCTAATGAAATTCAATGCTTCAGAATGTAGGGTAATGAGAATGGGTACATTTGCAAGAAGGCCCAAGCTTGACTACTCTGTGGCAGGAGTACATCTCCAAGATACAGAGAATGAGAGATGTCTAGGAGTAAACATATTGGCCTATGTGTATCCAGAAATGCATATAAATGGCATAGCAAGAGCAGCATATGCTTTCTTAGCAAAGGTAATGGTAGCCTTCAGGCACATGGGAAAGGAAATGTTCAGAAATATTTATGTAACCTATGTGAGGCCAAAGCTTGAATATTCAGCCACTTTTTGGAATCTGCACTTGAAAAAGCACGTAGTTAAGCTGGAAATAGTTCAGAGTCATGCCACGAAACTGGTGTCAGAAATACCCAATATCAGTTATGATGAGAGGCTGAGGAAGTTAGACTTACTATCACTCAAAGCTAGAAGATTGAGGGGGATATATGGTGGGAATTTATAAATTCCTTCATTTTATGACAGAGTGGATAGGGTTCGATATTTTGATATGGCTGGCACTAGAACTAGAGCTCATGTTTTGAAGCTTTTTAAGAAAACTTTTTTGCAGGATGTAAGTAAATACATTTCTAGTGTAAGAGTAGTTGATAAATGGAATTCGCTAAGTGAGGACGTAGTTAATGCTTACTCAATCCATAGTTATAAGGACAGGTATGATAAGTCTCACTAAGTACAAATTGGAACCAATCAGGAGACGGGAATTTACGAGCTCGGGGCTCTACCTCGTAAGCACAATTAGGTAATTACAAATAAAAATATTGACTTTATATCTGTGTTGCAATATGATTTCTATATAGTTTTTAAAGAAGAATAGGCACAAAAAGTAACCATTGCTATGTGATTACCTAATTGTGATTACCTAATTGTGCTTACGGGAAAGAGCCCAAAGCTCATATCTTCCCGTCTCCTGATCGGTTCCATTTTCTACTTAGTGATACTTATCGTACCTGTCCTTAAAACTGTGGATTGAGATAGCATTAACTACCTCCTCGCTTAGCGAATTCCAATTATCAATTACTCTTACACTGAAAAAGTATTTCCTTACATCCTGCAAAGGAGTTTTCTTAAGAAGCTTCAAACTATGACCTCTAGTTCTAGAGCCAGCCATATCAAAAAATCGATCCCTATCCACTCTATCATAACCATGAAGGAATTTAAAGACTGTTACCATATCCCCCCCCAATCTTCTAGCTTAGAGTGATGGTGTCATTGTATGTGTGTGAATAGCTGCCTCCCCAGTAAGTTTCCTCTGTACATGCATTCCCTAGTTAGGCCAGCAGTGAGTCGAGAAAATGGCGACTGATTTTTCCATGTGAGTCTCCTCATAGAGGGCTGTCTCCTACTGGTGAAAGTCAGTGTACCTGGGGTTTGCTTCAACAAAAATTCGAGACGAACCTAGAAGCGACCAAAAAGTAGAGAAGTTGGATGATGTAATGATTGAATTCTTGCCGAGAACTGGCAGAGATGAGCTGCTGGATGTCTACAATCCTTTAGATTTTCCTCCTCTCAGTGATCCAGATACAGCAGACCCTTCACAAATATTATCTTCTGTTTTTGCTGCACTTGACGTGTACCTTTCTCCAAGAAAAAATGCATAAGCTGCATGCTACATATTTAGAAAATGCATTCAAAATACAGGTAAGCCTCTGGAGTCCTACTTTACTCGACTAAAGAATATGATTACAGCAACGAGAAAGACTGAGCTCTTAGAAAACAAATTGTTGTTGGTTGTAGCAATGATGATGAGTGATGAATTCTTTGCTGCTGAAGACTTGGACCTGAAGAGAACTATTAATATTTGTACAAATTTTCAAGCTGAACAAGAGCAGATGTATATCTATAAAGAGAACAACATTGATGCTGTACAAAACATGAGTTGCAAGTTTGAAAAGCACTTTGTAAGCTTAAATATTTGCCAAAGTAAACTAGACTCAATTGTTATTGATCAAAATAGTGAAGGTAAGAGTTCACAAGAGTTTAAATCTTGTGACCAAAGGCATGTGTGGTCAAAAAATATGTTCCTTGCATTTGCATAAGTGTGAACAAAATGTGGAAATATAAATAATCTTGCTATAAAGTGTCCTATTAGGTCGAGTAAAATTAGACCTAATACCAATAGCAAGAATAATGAAGTTGAAGCAGTGGATAATGAGACATTATTCTGATGACTTCGAGTGTGGAGTATGTCCTAAAAGTAAATAATAAGGGGAATATGGCTATTGCATATAGAGATGATGAACTGATATCTCCTGAAATGGAAATAAATTGAACTATTGTGAAGTTTCAAGTCGACAGTGGTGCTTGTATTAATGCAATAACTGTTAAATATGTACATAAATATATTTTAAACTATTGTGATACCATGTTCTAGGTGTGGTCATCCTCAACAGTGAAACCCATTGGTAAATGTAGAGTTGTCATTAGTAATTGTAAATATAAGAAAAATATTCTGTGGAATTTGTAAATATACACTTTTCTTAGGTAAGAGAACGTCAGAAGAAAAGGGTCTCATCACAGTGAATTACGATAAAATTTGTGCTTTAAATGACATTTTCTCTGAATATGCTGATGTTTTTAATAATAATTTAGGCACCCTTCCAGGTATTGTTCATTCAACTATTAATAATTGTTTGAACCCTATTAAAATAACTTCATGCAGACTTTCATTAGTGAAACAAGAAAAATGAGACACATTTTCTAGAAATACTCAAAAAGAAAAAAATATTGTTTGTAATATTGATAAACCAACAGAGTGTGTTAACAGAATTATCATGGCAACAAAGAGTAATGGGAGCATAAGAGTGTGCACAGACCCTAGGTTGTAAAATAAACACTAAGGCAAGAGTGCCATCCAATGCCTATTTTAGATGATATATTAACTGATTATCAAATGCCAAAGTTTTATTCTAGCATAGATACTAAAAATGGCAATCGACACTGTTGGTTTGATAATGAATCAAGTAAATTAGCTACTTTTCAAATGCCACGGGGTAGATATACATAGCTAAGGCTGCCCTTTGGTTTGGCTGGGAGTGGCAAAAGTTTTCAAAGGAAACTTCAAATGGCAGTTGATTGTGTGGAAGCACTTACATGTGTAGCTGATGATATCTTAGTATATGGTATTGGTGATAATCATGAACAAGCTGAAAAAGATCATGATATGAAATTGCATAAGTTGTTAAGTATATGTAGAAAAATAGATATAAAGTTAAATAGAGTCAAGCATAAACTTTTAAAGTATGAAATTACTTTTCATGGCCATAAGGTAATTTTTAATGGTTTGATGCCAAATCCATTAAATATGTCAGCAATTTTGAACTTGGATGCTCCAACAGATGTTGCTGGCATATGGTTTTCAGGTATGTTATATTATTTAGCAATTTTTTTTACCTAATTTATCAGAATTCATGGTGCCATTAATGCAGTAACACATCAAAATGTTGAGAGGAAATGGATTGATGATCATCATGAAGTGTTTTGTAGAATTAAAAAGTTTATTTCTACAGCACCTGTGTTGCAGTACTATAGAGTAAACGATGACTTAGACATCCAGTGTGAAGGTTCACAGAAGGATTTAGGTGCATCCTTAATGTAGTCTAGTAAGACTATTGTTTATATAAGTTGGATACTGGCTGAGACAGAATTTCCGTTTGCGCAAATTAACAAGGAATTACTTTCAATTGTATTTGCCCTGGAGAAATTTCATCAGTATACATTTGGTGCAAAAACTATTGTAGAAACTGATCAAAACCATTAGAGATAATAAGTTTTAAACCATTGTATAGAGCCCCTAGAAGGTTACAGGGAATTCTCATGCCAATTTTTGCAATATGATGTACAAATAAAACACAAAACCGGAAGTGAAATGTTATTTGCTGATACTTTATTACATTCATATATACCTAATGGTGGTAAAGGTGGACTGTTTGATTACGGTAATATGGTAGGCTACTTACCTATTAGACCAGAGCATTGAACCATGATTCAGAAGGAGACTGATAATGATATGTTATGCAGTTGTTGAAAACTATGATTTTAAGCGTTTGACCTGATGATGTGAGTGAAATTTCTGTTGTTCTCACCATGGTTCTGTATAAAAGACTAACTTTCTGTACAAAATGGTGTTATCTTTAAGGGTGAAGGAGTAGCTATACCTCTGAAACTTAAAAGTTTTCTTTTGGATGCTATTTATTGTGTACATATTGGTATAGAAAATTGTTTAAAATGAGCAAGATAATGTTTCCTTGTTTGAATTCTGATTCAAAACAATTTATTTTTAAGTGTGAAATACATAAGTGCTTTACAGTAAATCAACAAAAGGAGACTCTACAATTTCATGAATTAGTTGAAAGACCATGGGAACAAGTAGATGTTGATTTAATGATTGTAAAGAATTATAGTTTTGATAGCTGTTGATAACATTAGTAATTTTTGGGAAATAGATTACCAAGAATAATACAAAATCAACCACTGTGACGAACAAATTGAAGGTACACTTTACTCCTGTAGTTGTATGTGATAATGGAGCTCAATTTTTCAGAGAGGAAAATAAAGACTTTTCTCTTAAGTATAATTTTGAGCGTAAGACTTGTAATCAGTCTATCCTAGTTCTAATGAAATGGTTGAATAGGCTGCTAATAATGTATAAAGGTTAATTGTGAAAGCAGTAGAAAGAGGTAAACACCTATATTTAGCTATTTTAGATTAAAGGAATACACCCTTACAAGTTTAGGTTTTAGTCCAGCTCAAGGTAATATGGGCAGCAGAACAAGAACACTGTAGCCAATGCTCTCGACTATTCTTTACTGCCAATCCTTCAGCTATTCAGAGTCTGTACTTTCCCCTCTCTGTAAATCTGACATCTCTTTGATCTTAATATTTTTTATTTTTGCTCCCCTCCTTCATATCCTTCTACACAGTGCTGCTTTTGGCACTTCGAGCTTAACCAACATGATGATTATTGTTGCTTTTTATTTTAATGTCCATTACCTTCAGACCCGCAACCTTGATCGAGTAGCCATAAAGTTGCCTAGATCATAACCTCAGGAAATTTCTCTCCCCATAATCCTTGGTTTATCAGTGCCTGCTCTATGGCTATTCAGGCCAGGAATCTGGCATACCGGTTGTACCAAGCCACTCCTTCTGATTTAACTTGCTCTGTTTTTATTACTGCTCAGATTTGAAGATCTAAAGCATTTTTATTTAAGAAGGTAAGTTGCTCTCCAAAAACTTCTGTATCTCAAGCTTTACTCAATTCATTCGTTCTGATGGTTCTGTTGGTTGCTGTCCCAATGAAAATGCTACTCTCTTTGGCTCTCATTATTTTTGCTAACGTCCGTAAGCAATTATAGCACACCTTTTCCTCGTACTTTATCCTCTCTAACCCTAGTTTCTCCCTTATTTATTCTTCATGCAAAGTCCATAAGGTTATTCACTCTCTAGAGATGAACAAGTCATGTAGATTCGATGGTATCCCTGCAAGGTTCCTTAAGGAGTGTGCAGAGGAACATGCTCTCGTGCTTTGCCCTCTTTTTTGTCTCATTCTCTCAACCATTATATATCCTCCATCTTGGAAGCACCCTCTTCTTCAACCTATTCCTAAGAATGGTGACCACTTCATTCCTTCAAACTACCAACCTATTGCCCTTACCTCTGCTATTGCTAAGGCATTTAAAACATTGCTCAATTCTCACTTTTTGAAACATCATACATCTAACTTACTTATTTTTTATCATCAGCATGGCATCCACAAGGCAAGCCCTACTGGCAACCTCCTGTCCTATTTCACTCAGTTATGGTCATCTTCTCTGTAGAACTATGAACAATCCTTGGTTTTTGCTTCTGATATCTCTATTTCTTTTGACAGAGCTTGACACAAAGCTCTCTTGACCAAACATCTTGCTTATGGCTTTACCCCCTTCTCTCTGTTCTTTGATTTTCAGTTCTCTTTTTGACAATATTATATCTGTTGTTGTTCATGACACAACATCTAGCTCACTGGCAGCTACCAATGGTGTTTTACATTGCTCTGTTCTTTCTCCTACTCTTTTCCTTCTCTTCATCAACAATCTTCTCCACTCCCCATCCTCCTCTCTTCTCTATACCTTTTGCAACAAGTCCCCCCTTCATTTTTCCTCTGGCGTCTCTTCACGACCTTCATCTGTTACTTACAATCAGTCCCATATAGCTCTTTATTCAACATGCAGTTACAATTTACAGAGAGTATCTGAGTGGAGCACCTAATATTTAATTAAACATGATGCTTCCAAGAAGCTGTTTCTGGCTATCTCTTTATCTTCTTCTCCTTTTGAAAGCCCTACTGTCATTGAAAGTAAAGACATTTGCTCCTCTTAATTCCATTAACATATTAAGAATCCAGGCAGCCTATAATTTATCTTGGAGAAGTCACATAATCCAAATTACAGAATCTTCTTCTAAAAAGGGAGTTCGGTAACGTTATTGCCATTACATTTCCTCTTTTCAGTTTCTTAAAGTTTATAAAGGCCTTATCCATTCATGCTTAGAATTCTTCTGGCTCATCTGGGGTGCTGCTTCTTATACTTTTTTCCTTGATAGGGTTGAATCTAAAGCAATCAGACTTATCAATGACCCTTCTCTTACTTTAAATCTGGATTCTCTCTCTCTTTGCTATCATTACTACATCCATTGCTGCTCTGATGAGTTGGCAATTGCATCCCTCCCCAAGTGTAACACTTACCAAGAAGCCACGCCTCGCAGGTACTTTGTGGAGATTTGTACCTTGTGGATTGGTCGGTGCATTGACTGCTTCTCCCCATCCACTTCCAATCTCTGGAACTCTCTTCCTCCTCCTGTCTTGCCTAATTCCTCTAACCTATCTACCTTCAGAAAGCAGCTCTATCGTCATCTCGAGGCCTAACCCTGCCATATCTCTAGGTCCTCAGTACTTCAACTATTTTTTCAGCTTGTTTTTTTCCTATATTTTTATCATTCCCTTATTTCAGCCTTGTCCTTAAAGTTCTACGTTAGTTTCGTTCAAATGTTTTCTTGGTGCTCGTGCATAATGAGCTCGCTAGTTCCGGAGTCACACTCATAAAATAATTAAAATTTAATCATCTTTGTTAAAACACCTACAATTTGATAGTAGATATGTAAAAACAAGAAAGATTTTGAGAGCTAGTTGAGGTAAGTGATATCATGGTAAAGGTGCCAAGGACTTGGAAGAGTTAGTTGAAGGTGATTTTCTGTGCATAAAGCCTTCAATTCTTGTCCAAAGAAAATGGAACCATTTGTACAGTAGTTGAAAAACTTGTAAATAGATCTTATGTAGTTGATAATGATGATGGTTTGTTAAGACAGAATAGAGTTCACTTATGGAAAAAAAAAATCAGATGAAAGGCCCAGAAAAAGCAAATCCTGAAATTAATGTAAATTGTCATTCTGATAATATTGTAGATAATAAAGCAGGTGGACAGAATATTGTTGGACCTGTAATTAATGACAGTGATACCCAAATGAGTAATATGAAGAGAAATGCTAGAATTCCAGGTATAAAATGCCTGTCAGATTTAAAGATTTTGATTCTTACAAAATCTTAATTGTTGTTATGAGTTCTTTATATGAGTGTACTTAAGGATTTTTATGTTATTAATCAAGAAAGCATGTTAGAGTATGATTTCTATATAATTTATGAGAAAGAAAAAGCATAAATATGGCCACCCAGAAATAATGAAGATTTTACTATGTAACTGCTCATTGCATAAAAAAATATAGCTAGAAGAGAGTTGTTTCACTTCCCTCAGAAACCACCTTGTATTAAGAAATAGTTAACAGTGTAACGGTATTTTATATAATAAAACTGGATGCTAGGCTTGATGTAGTGCTTAATTAGAAGCATTAGCTATTACACTTCTTTTTATACTGTGATTGTTCAGAAATAACGAACAATTAGGCCGTTAAATCAAGGTTTGCTTGTACCTCATTACATTTAGTAATTGATTCACTGATTACTGTTAGTGTGTTTAAGTACACAGTCTCACTGTAAGAGTTTGTAAATTTCGTTTCTTGTGCTTTGTTACTTATTGTCATATTCTCCACATCATACTGTTGCTGTCAGATGGTTATGTAAACTCAGAGATCCTCACTGAGGTTATTGCCGGAATCGGCCATTGCATCATATAATCAATGGGTAGACACTGGCTCTAAGAAATCGTCGAGCCATCGAAAACAAAAAGCAGTGCTGCCATCTATCGGTTGATGCACATCTAATAAACAAAATACGATCATCTTCCATAAAGAAAGTAGAAAACTATTTATTATTTTACATAACTACATCCTTATACCCTTAGAACAGTTGGTTCATATTACATAGTGGCTTTAAGCCTATCGGGTGGTTTAGAAATTCTGAAAGACCTTCTAAGAGTTGGCACATGTGGATTCGATACAGGTGTGGAAGAATCAATTTTCTCATTAGACATGTTACTTAATGAAGACTCAAGATTGTTAATATCAAACACTGCATTCATTATTATTTTCATTATAAATGCCATTAGAGATGAAATAACTATTTTGGTTGTTACCAGTATAATCATAATCTAACACATTAGGCAAATGATTATTAGCAACAGGATTTTCTGATAGCTGAAAATTGTTCATCAACATTTGACCTTACTTTTAAATAATTGGCATGTTTACGACAATACAAATCTCCATCATCTCTAGGGACTCTAACAACATAATTCCTTACTCCTCTTATTTCAATTACAAGAGCTGGAAGCCAAGGGGAACCTTGACTGGATTTTTTTTACAAATACAGCCTGACCAACAAAAAATTTATTTTCATTGCCCTGTGGTTCATTGTGTTTAACCATTTACTTTCTTCCTCCACTTTCCATTCCTTTGATTTTAAAATATCTAAAGGAGACTTGAATACTCTATTAAACATTAGTTCAGCCGGATATTCCTTGGTGATGCTATGAATGGTTCTACAATAAGTGAACAAAAATCTACGAAGTTTAGTATTCAAAGTTCCACTTTGCAGCTTTTTCATTCCTTCCTTAAATGTTCTTGCCGCTCTCTCGGCCAACAGTTAGAAGCAAGATTATAGGGGGATAGGTTAATTAAACACATGCCATTTCTAAGATAAAATTCCCTTATTTCAATTCAGTCAAGGCTAGGAGCATTGTCAGAAACAATTACATCAGGAATGCCAAAATTTGCAAAGCTCTTTCTTAGTAATTCAATAGTTACAAAACTAGTCACAGAAGGAGCAACATGAACATCAATGAATATAGAATAAGCATCCATTAAAAAAAAAAAATTATGTCTAACTCACAATAATCAATGTGCGCTCTACTCCATGGCTTACTAATTTTGGGTCCTAAGTCTATTAATTTTACGCTAGGGTAAGATAAAATATATAATCAAAACTTTAGCCTCATTCTTGAAGCTGATATAAAAAAAAAAAAAAAAAACACTCATCCGGGCATCAACAATAGACGATTCAAATATAAGTACAAGAATATCAAAACAAGAGAATTAAACTATTTAATAGGAAATAAATACAAATAAGAAAGCGATCAGAATAAATAATAAGAAACAATAATAAATAATTA
The DNA here is from genome assembly GCA_037179515.1 of Halocaridina rubra. Lineage (NCBI taxonomy): Eukaryota > Metazoa > Arthropoda > Malacostraca > Decapoda > Atyidae > Halocaridina > Halocaridina rubra. The sequence continues at coordinate 275,332 of JAXCGZ010001897.1, forward strand.
TACCTCAACTCTCACATTTCCTTTATTATAGAAAAGAAAATCAACTTTTATTTTCAAAATATTCAAGTGATTATAATTATAATACTAGATAACTTTGAATATATAGCTACTTTATAAATCTAACCACTGGCGGTTTTATAGTTCTACCAGATCTACGAAGTGTAACTGGTTCTGGCACTGTCATGGGAGCATGCATGGAATTATCAGAACTCTCAACCATGCTATTAGGATTTATAACATTGCTCTCTGGTTCATTAATCACATCAGAATTTGATGTAAGACTAGTTGGAATAGAAGGCAAAATTGGCTTACAAGTACCACAAAAAATCTGATTATTACTAGAAAAATTGCATTCTTCCACACTAGGAGTAAATCTAGGCATAAGTTGGTCTGAATGTCTTTTCCAAACTATGTTGCCAAAATTTTTAAGTTGTACTTTGTAGTTACTAACACCGAGTACTTTAAAGATCTTACCTTCTAACCAAAGCTTACCTTGACCATAATTTTTAACAAAAACTGCATTATCTACATTTTATTCTGATTTTTCAAATTTACTTTCTTTCTGCAGTGCCTTCTCCTTTTTTTCTTGAAGTTTAATTTTTTCTACAGTTCCCCAAGAGTTACAGTTAAACATGATATCAGCTGGAGCCTTCCCAGTGGAGGAATGTACAGTTCTTCTATGATTATACAAGAACCTACATACTCTGGTAATAATAACCCCATCAATAAATATGCTAAGACCCTCTTTGAAAGTTTTTACTGCCCTTTCGGCTCAGCTGTTAAAAGAAGGGTTATAAGGAGCAGGTGTAATGTGTTTAATGCCATTCTTCCTCAGGAAAAACTCTATCTCCTCAGACACAATATAAGGGGCATTGTCAGAAACAATTATTTCTGGCAATCCAAAATTACAATAACTCTACCTTAACTTAGCTATAGTTACTGCTGATGTAGTAGATCTGGTAACTGAACATCCAAAAATTTTGTGTGGGAATCTACAATTATCAAAAAATAAGAGTCAGCAATTGGACCAGCGTAGTCTATATGAAACCTACACCAAGGTTTTCCAGTTTCTGGCCAGGATAATACCGCTGACTGCGGAGTCTGGAAATTTTTAAAACAAACTTCACAAGATTTAGTTATTTCTGAAATGTCCTGGTCCAATTTGGGCCACCAAATCCAATTACGTACTGCTGCTTTCATTGCATTGATATTGTTATGACCTACATGCAGCTGTTTTAGTACTGCGCTGCACATATCAGCAGGTATAATTACGCGGTTCCGATACAATAGAACACCATCATAAATGCTTAAATCTAATTTGACCACAGAGTAATCAGATGATACTGGGTCATTAATCCAACCCAATTTCACATTGAAAAACCTTACTTAAAACTGGGTCACCTCTAGACAAAACCTCAACATTTTCAAAGAAAATGCCTTGATTACTCAAAACTTCTATAACATGAACATATTCATTAGGGGTACTAGAATCCAAACTAGAATCCAGTACTGGCAGGCGACTGAGTGCATCTGCGACAAGATTATCTTTTCCTGCTTTAAAATTTAAGTCATAATTGTACTGTGACAAAAGCAAAGCCCATCGCTGCACTCTAGCGTTTTCATTTACAGGAATCTGTTTGGTTCTACCAACTATTTCAAGTAATGGTTTGTGATCAGTTCTAAGAATAAATATATGACCCAATAAAAAATATTCAAATTTGCTTACAGCATAGACCAAAACCAGAGCTTCCTTGTCTAACTGGGAGTAATGTAACTCCGCAGATGATAACTTTTTACTAGCAAAATAGACTGGTTTTTCGATACCATGCATTTCCTGTATCAAAACGCAGCCAACCCCAACTGGAGATACATCTGCTTCTACAATTATTGGATGATTTCCATAAAAATTAGCAAGAAAATCTGAATTGGATGACTCTGCTTTGATCATACTGAAAGCATTACCTTCTACAGATGACCATATAAATTTGGCACCTTTCTTCACAAATCATATAAGGGAGACAAAGTACTAGGAAAATTCTTTACAAATGTGCTATACTAGGTAACCATACCCAAAAGGAATGCACATCACTGACAGACTTTGGAGGGGGTGCTTCCAAAATAGAGTCAAGTTTTGGGGGGATGGTGTAATTCCATCACCAGAAATGACATAGCCTAAATACTCAAGAGAATCAGTATTCAAAACAGTTTTCTTTTTATTTATAGCTACATTGTGCTTTTAGAATTCCCTCAAAACTCTGTCAGGTCTTTCATCATGCTCTTTTTGTGTTTGTCCTCCAACAAGAATATCATCTAAAAAGGCAACAACACCATCAATATTCATCAAAATCTGAGAAAAAAATCTTTGAAAGATAGCTGGTGATGATGCCAAACCAAAATTAAGTCTTTTATATTCAAAAGGACCATTATGAGTATTTATAACAAGAAGCTTTTGGTTTTCATCATCAACTGGTAATTGCAAGTATGCATTTTCAAAATAAATTTTAGAAAATATTTTAATCTTGCCAACTACTGATAAAATCTCATCTACCCTTGGAAGTGGATATTTATCACAGACAATATTTTGATTCAACTCTTTAAAATCTCCACAAATCCTCATAGATTCTCCACAATTCCTCATAGATTTCTTATCTGCTTTTAATACTGGAACAATGGGAGCTGTCCAATCACTAAAACTAGCTGGCTCTATAATGTCATCAGAAATCAAATTATCTAAAGTATCCTCTACTAATTTCTTATAATGAAATGACTCTGTTCAAGCCTCATGAAATTTTGGTACTGCATTACCTATAAGATTAATTTTAGCTACTATGCTCATTATTGGCAACTGTGAATCAGCTGAAAATGTATCAACTAGAGCTCTAGCATCCATTACACTGTTTATTATTTTATATCCAAAATCAACAACACCTGCCAAATCAATTCCAATTTTAGACATTAAATCCCTACCACACAAGTTTGGGTTATAATTGTCAACAACATAAAATCCATGTCTTATACTGAAATAATTATAAACAACATTCACATAAACTTTACCCATGACATTAACATTACCGGTTTCCATAAGCTTTTAGTTATTTTTGCAATTCTGCATAGGTAAAGCTAAGCATTAGATTCACTTACAACCAAAAGTAGAAACTCCAGCACCACTATCAACTTCAAATGGAATTTCTTTACCATTTAAGTGTAAATTAATCTTAGGTATTACAGAAGGGTTATTCTCTACACTCAAAATCCTGATTTCTTTCCCTACTGGAGCAGGTTCATTTAACTTTATAACTGATTACAATCACTATCTTCCTCAAGTAAGGTTTTTCAAAAACTTCATTAGCTTTTTTCTTACCCTTTTTGTTTTTTTTCTGGCAAAGTGGTATGGCTGGCTTTTTCCGTCACCATACTTTTGGTTCTCGGTCTGAGAAAACTTAGAACCCTGGGAAACTTCCTTATTAAAACGACAAACTTTTTTCAAGTGTCCCTTTTTGTTACACACTGAACAAGAAAGATGAGAATAGCGACAATCCTCACTACGATGAGGGTAACCACAATGTCGGCAGCTTGCCTCTTTTCTACCATTAGGCGTAGGAGTAGGAGTAGGCCTATTTGAATTAATATACAAAGCGTTCACTTGAGTAGGAAGTTTTTCACCACAAAGAGCTTTTTCAAAATTTAATAGTCTGTCCAGTGTGGCAGGTGAAGTCATAGTTTGCAAGTTTAGCTTTTCCGCCGCTAAATTAGGAAAATGTACTTCTGATTCAATATCCATAAACAATTGATTGCGAACACTAACATCAAACTGATTGCCAAAATTAGTCTTTGGCAAGTGCTTTGAGATCAACAAAAAGATTATGCAGATTTTCACCAGTTTTTTTTTTTTTTTTTTTTTTTTTGCTGAAATTGAATTAAAATTTTGTGATAAGAAGGCTTGACAATAAGATGACCTTCCAAATCTCTACTAAATCAGAAAAATTCTTAAGATGCGGCATATCTTGGGCACACAGACTAGCTAGAGTGCTATATACTTCAATTCCTAGAAAAAACAAGCAAGCAAGTTTTCTTTTTAGCACTTTCAGTTATACCTCTGTGAGCAAAATGTGTCTCTAGCATGGACTTCTACACATCAAAATTTATTAGTTCGGGATTAAGAGGCTCAATTTTTGCATTGGTGCTAGCCATGTTCAGCCTAGCCTAGGTAACAGATGAAGTATTTTTCAAAAACAACAAAAGCCAATCTTCATTACCTCAATCCACATAGGCCTACTAGGCTAATGGAAACAATAGACAGCATAGGATAGTCTATCAAAAACTTGCCGGATCCCAACCTCTCGGTAGCCTAGCCTAGATAGGCTTTAGAAATTCCACGTATTTCTTGAAAATCAGCTGTCATAATCGGTTAAAACAGCTTCAAAATGTTGAGATTCAATCTAGACAGCTCGTCGATAAATATATTGGGTCCTAAATCTATTAATTTTATGCTAGGGTAAGATAGAATATATAACCTAAACTTTAGCTTTAGTCTTGAAGCTGGTATCACCAAAAGAAGCCACTCATCCGGGCATCAACAATAGGCGATTCAAGTATAAGTACAAGAATATCAAAAAGCAATTAAACTCTATTTAATAGGATAAAAATAGAAATAAGAAAGCAATCAGAATAGATAATAAGAAACTATAATAAATAATTATACCTTAACTCTCACAACTAACATAACTCCATTGCAATATTGGTGTTTTAACAATACTGTACTGTTGTTCATCGTACACAAGTCACAAGATTTTATCATGTCTTCAAGATCATTATTAAGGTTAGGCCACCAAACAGTCTCCCTAGCCTTAGCCTTCATTGCAACTATGCCACTGCGGTCAGAGTGTAATAACTTTAAGGTTTCATACCTAAGTTATGTTGGAATTAGGATTCTATTCTTAAACAGTAGTACATTGTCATAGACAGTCAAGTCATTCTTTATATAAACACATTCATTACAGTCATTACAATTTTATGGCCTACCAAATTTAACAAATTACATTAGTGTCTTCAAAATAGGATCAGTTTTTGTAATATCTTGAACAGTTTCAAAAGTAATACTAAGAGTTTCAAAATTTTCTATAAATTTAATATACTCTACAAGTATTTGGGTAGGTAAATCATCATCAACAGGAAGCCTGCTAAGAGTATCTGCCACAACATTTCTTATTTCCACTCTTATACACTAAATCAGAAGAATATTGTAAAAGAAGAACAGGCCATCTAATTAGTCTAGCATTCGAATCTTTAGGAATTGATTTTGACTTTCCAAATAACCCTAGTAATGGTTTGTAGTTCGTTCTGAATTAAAAATTTCTGCCCAACAAAAAATATTTTAATTATGTATTACCAAAAAACTATAGCAAGAGCTTTCCAGTCAGTCTGGGAATAATATTTTTCTGAACTAGAAAGTTTTATACTGGCAAAAACAATTGGTTTCTCAATTCCATTCTCAACTTGCAATAAGACTGCACCTACTCCAATTGGAGAAGCATCCACTTCTAGAATCACCTAAGACTTCCCAGTAAAGCATGATGAAGCCGTAGAACTACAAAGTGATTTCTTAACTAGATCAAAAGCAATTTGACATTTTCTATGCAACACAAAATTTAAATTTTTCTTGTTCAAATCATACAATGGCGATAAAATATCAGAAAATCTGTAAATTAATCTACTATTGAAAATTACCAGTCCTAGAAAAGATTGTAATTCTGACAAATCTTCTAGTTCAGGAGCATCTAAGATTACTCAGACCTTAGTAGGGGAAGGTGATAACCCTTTAGCAGAAATTTCATAACCCAAAAATTCAATAACTCTTTTGTCCAATTCACACTATTTTACATATAATTTGACATTTATCAAGTACTAAGTTTAATTTGTTCTCCAGATCAGCAAGTGAAGAGGCACATACCAAAATATCTTCTAGGTATACAACAAAACCTTCAATATCACACGGCAGTTGAGAAATAAAGCTGTGAAAAATTCCCGGTGCAGAAGCCCGGCCAAAAGGTAGACATTTCCATTTAAACCAGCCTCTCTCTGCAGAAATTACAGGAAGATTATGATCTGATTCACAAACAGAAACTGAAAATAGGCATTAGCATGATCGAGTTTAGCAAAATAGGTAAAACTATTTATCACAGCAAGCATCTCATCCAATTTGGGCAATAAATATTTTTCAATGTTTACTTGAGTATTAAGATACTTAAAACTCAACACGAACTCTAATATCACCATCTTTTTTCAATACTGGGGCAATAGGGGCAGCCCACTCACTAAAAGCAACAGATTCTATTTTTTCTTCTTTAACTAATGTATCTAAAGCCCTTGCCACAGGATTTTTAAGTGTTAAGGGAGCTTGCCTTGCTTTAATGAATTTTGGCACTGAATTATCCTTCAAATAAATCTTGGCTTCAACACCAGAAATTGGCTTATTTTCATTAATTGAATAATTATCCAAGAAAACATTCAAATCAATATTACAAACATTAAAAACCTTCAAGCTCTCATCAATACCAACTAGTTTCATATCTAATTTATTAATTAAGTCTCTGCCACAAAGATTATTTTGCTTATAACAAGTAACATAGAAAACATGATAAACAGCAATTTTATTAAACAATGCTTTAAGCTTGATTTCACCCTTGACATTCACAGAATGTCCACCATAATCATGAAGCTTTTTGTCAGATGGTTGGATTTCGGCCCCAACTTTCTTGCACCACTCCTCCATTAGCAAAGAAACTGCAGCACCAGAGTCCACTTCTAATGGTACTTTGACATCATTCAACAGGATGTAGTACAATTCAGCATTCACTGCATGAATAGAAACTGTTTCATCAATTTTTAACAACTGATTATTTTCTGGAAATGAAGCCAGACTCTTATCTTCTTCATTTTCGTATGAAACAACTTTCACTGAGCCATTTATGAATTTGGAATTTGGAAATTCCCTAGTGCTACAATGGGGCACAACACTTGGCTTTCCTTGACACACCCTCTCAAGGTGGCCCTTTGTGTTGCATTTATGTCAGGTCAGAAGCTTAAACTTACCAAAAACACTTTTATGTGGATAGCCACAATATTTACAAGAGATCTTTTATCTAATAATTTGCTTACCGAGAACAAAACGTCACAGTGAAAGATTTGCTGCCAAAACATCTTCACCCACATGAGCCTTCTCAAATGTTTCAATTCGGTCCAACAATTGAACAGAGGTTACACCTACTAGTTTAAAATTTTCTGCTATAAGAAATATAAAATAACTTTGACTGTCAATAGCCATAAAAAGTTGGTCCCGAAGCCTTGCATCAAAAGTAGTTCCAAAGTTACAACCCTTAGCAAGCCTCTTGAGGTCAACATACAACTCTTTCAAGGATTCACTTGACTTCTTTACACGTCGTAGAAAAAGTCAAAGATTTCTGTGATATGAGGGCTTGGTAACATAGTGTATTTTCAGTAAATTAATCAATTCAGCAAAAGTTTTATCAGACGGTAGCTCTGGAGCACTCAAACCACTCAAAGTGCTAAACACTTTACTGCCAAGTGAAATTATCAAAAAGTTTTTCCTTTTTAGCCTCATCCATAATCTAATAAACATCAAGGTTGGCTTGAAATAGAGATAAATATTTGATGAATTTATTAATCAAAGCTACAGTTACTTGTAATATTGTCAAGTATACTGAAAAGGAAACATTTTGCTTTAATTAATCAATGTATATTCATAAGCCTAGCTGCAGCTGACAATATTGAAGCCTTATATATTTTTTGTATTCTTTCCTAATTATTATGTTTACAAATGTACTTATTATTCTGAATGAGGTAAAAGAAAAATAGCAATGTTTTATTTCATAAAGATTTTCAGCTTTAGTGTACTGTATAATCAGATTTATGAATTTACAGTTTTGCATTTAGGCTTGTAGTCCCCAGTGTTTTAATTTCGTAATTGTTGAGAAGTGCCCAAGAATATAAGACATGAAGTTCTACCAGTTTTCATTTATATCCCATAGTATTACTGCATCTTAAGGTATATCAAGGTAATTATATTTGAAAATGTGTGTACAGACTTCAACATTGGGTCATGGACCCAGCAGCTTGTTGAAAACCTTTGATGACAATGCTAACAACTACGAAGTATGAGAGGAAAGTTTCATGGCAGCTTAGCGATTAAAAGGACTGAACCTAGCTTTTGACAGGTATGAAAGTCAGAGGTGATTGTAATGTATTTGGGTACTTGACTAAGATTTATTATTAGAAGAGTTCTTTAGATCACTGCAGCAATGGAAACACATACAAATAAGTATAAGGTAGAAGTAATGCAGCCCAGTAACAGGACAAGCAAATGTCTTCATAGGGGCTCAACAACAATGCATATATTCTCCGCTCTAATCTATAGTACACCAGTAATACATAGGTGGCGCTGAGCGCATGAACATCAAAATACGCACAGGTGACATACTTGCATGCTTAAATATATTACACTCCTACTTGCCTTGAAGATAAAACTATGCAATGAAAATATGGATTGGATTCGGTTTTACGTCACGAACTCCCTTTTCTACTAAGGGCTAGGACGGTTGCCTTCTTATGAAGGACTTGTTTTGGCAGATGTAATCATTACCCTGAGTGTATCCCCTTACTAACCTCAGTCCGTGACGGGGCGCGAACCCTCGACCTGCCGCATCAGAGTCGCAGACGCTACCATTTTGCCACAGAGACTACTATGCAATGAAAATATAAAACAAAATAAAAGACCTTTCCTAGTAATAATTTCAATTAATAAAATCCGAAATGTCACTCCACTTAGCAATATATATAAACAGAAAACATTACTGATTCAAATATTATAAATTCAGTCTATCTACTGGTTTATGCTTTTGCCTTGATTTTTCAGTCTTATCCAAATGCTGGTAAACATCAGTACTACTCCTGTTTACTAATTTGTACTCACGACAGGTATTATATTCCTCAACATCAGCAAAGGTAGGTTTGAGCTGCTTGGAGATTTGGTCAAAATGCCTATGAAGAATAATGCCATCTTCACTCCTAAAATTGCAGGAAACAGATCCAGTACATTTTTCCACAACACCAGATAAATTTGGAGGTCCTTACCTATAATAATTCTTAAAATATACATGATCACCTACTTTAAACTCAGGAGGTGAATGTGTCTTAGCACCTTTATAATACTTGGCCTGATTATCCTGCTTCTTAATAATATGACACTCAACATCAGGATGTAAAAGATCAATCTTAGACTTAATCCTTCGTATCATCAAAAATTCACAAGGACCAACAGCAGTTATAGTATGAGGTGTAATCCTATAACGAAATAAAATCTTCAACAATTTTTCTTCAGCACATCCCTCACTTTTTTTCATAACCATCTTTTCATAGCCATGTTTTCACGACATTCTCTGCTAAACCATTTGTAGAAGGATGATAAGGAGCACTTGTAACATGGCATATTCCATTATAGCTTACAAAATCCTGAACTTCAACAACAAAAGCAGGACCATTATCACTGACAATAATGTCAGGCAGTCCGTGAGTAGCAAATAATTGTTGCAGTGTACACACTGTCACCTTAGCAGTACAACCTTGACAAGGTTTGCATAAATGAACAAGTCTCTCCAAATCTTTATCAATTTGAGGCCACCATGCATAGGATCTTACAAGACTTTTCATATTTACAATACCTGGATGAGTATCATGTAAGTTCTCAGTTATGGCATTTCTTCCTTGGGGTGGTATCACTACTCTATTTCCCTACAAAAGATAATCTTGCACAACAGTTAATTCATGTCTACGGTCAAAATAAGGCTTTAAATTTTCATCACAATTATGAGATACATTCCAACCTTGCAAAATACGGTTACGAACTTGTGAAAGTATAGGATCATGATCCATCCAGTAACGAATATCAGCAAAATTTACTCCAGTAAAGTTTATCCTATCCTGCAATAGTACTTCCCAAGCAACATTAACTGAAATTTCAAAATTATTTTCCTGCTGTATAGGAAATCTTGATAAACAATCAGCATTTGGAATTTTACATCCTGGTCTATGCAATAAGTTATAAGATTAAGCAGATAAAAGGAAAGACCATCTAATTAGTCTACCTGGTGACATGCGTGATACTGCCTTCTTTTCACTCAACAGTTCTAACAAAGGTTTGTGATCAGTGAAAATGGTGAAATTCCTTCCTTATAAATATATGCTAAATTTGCATACAGAACACAAAACTGCCAGGGCTTCGTTTTTTACCTGGGCATAATGTTTCTCAGCTTTTGACAAGGTCCTATATGCAAATGAAATAGGTTTCAAAAATCCATTATCATCCTCTTGCTCTAAAACCGCTCCTAATCCATATGAGCTTGCATCACATGTCAAAACCAGAGGTTTACTAGGGTCATAGTGAACTAATAAACGGTTTTATTTCAGTAATTCTTTAGCCTGTAAAAAAGATGTATTTTCCTTATCACTCCAAGTCCATATTGTAGAGTCTAATTCTAATGCATACAAGGGAGCCATAATCTTGGACACATTTGGTAGAAATCTGTGGTAAAATTTTACCATACCACATAATGTGCATAATTCCTGCCTATTTTGGGGGCTGGTATATTCAGTATAGCTATCGTCTTTTCAGCTGATAGATGAATACCTTGAGCAGATTAAGTATAACCTAAATAAGTAACCATAGGTACAAAAAAAGTCGCACTTCTCTCTTTTCAATTTCAAACCACACTTTTGTAATTTACTCAATACTTTTTGAAGAATAAAATAATGTTCCTCAACTGCGGTAGCAGCAATCAATATGTCATCTAAGTACACAGCAACTCGAGGAATACCTTTGAAAATGATTTCCATCACTCTCTGGAAAATACCTACAGCACTATTCAAACCATACTGAAGTCTAGTAAACACAGAAAGACCTTATTGGGTATTTATTACCATATACCTTTGAGATTCCTCACTGAATTCCAGTTGATGGTATGCATGGCTTCAGTCAAGCTTAGTAAAGTACTTTCCTTTTCCCAACATAGCAAAAATATCCTCAGAAGTTGGTAATGGCTACTTCTCAAGTTCATAGACAGGGTTAAGGGTTTCTTTAAAATCAATACATATCCTAACATTTTTGCAAGCACTCTTCAATACATTTACCGTGGGACTGGCCCAATCTGAAAAGTTATTGGCTTAATAATACCTAACGTTCAAGTCTCTCCAGCTCTTCATCAACCATAGGACGTAACTGATAGGGTACTGGCCTAGCAGGCTTGTGGACAGCAACAGCTCCTGCTTTCCCATTATGTGAAACCTTGAAATGCTTTCAGTAACCTACACCAGGTTCAAATACCCTCTCCATATTTAGCTAAAAGTTCATCTATTTTCAATTCAAATTAATTTCTTGCATCCAGTTTCTACCCAATAAAGAAGCCCGATCACTTTTAATTACTACAATAGGCAACCTGTGATATTTATCATTATAGACAACCTCAAGCATATCTATACCTGCGATGTCAAGTGGCTGTTTGTTATAATCCGAGAGCATAATAGCTGCATTTAGTAAGTCTTCAGAAGAGTTGTAACCCTTCCTATATGTATTTTTACCCATACAAGTGACTGTTGCACCTGTATTAACCTCAAAATTTACATTTTTATCATTAACCATCACATTAACAACATATTTACCATCATAACTACACACAACTTCAGCTGTACTCTGATGTGGCAACTTGGCAGACTTCTTCAAAGCAAAAATATCATACCCTTGAGCTGCAATCTTTTTAGATACCTGAAAATCTTCATTAACTACTAAAATATTATCACATGCATATAAATTCAGATTTGAAATTTCATCCAAAATTTGGTCATTTACTATACTGGATTCAGCAGATTGAAGTACTGGTTTGGCACTCCGAAGTTGTAGGCTTGTACTGCTAACACAATGCTGTGAATTTGGTTCCTTACCAGTTTTATATGCAACAGCTAAATATCCTATTCTATGACGTTACCTACATTTAGAAGTCTTGAATGTACAAAAATTAGCTAAATGTCCAGCAGAATTTCTTCTAAAACAAGTTCTTATTACACTAGCATCACTCAGGGAATTATTCGGCAATGAAATATCTCTCCCCTGTTGAACAGATCGTCCTCAGTGACGAGAGTTTTTAACAGCAGCTGGCTTACCCGAATAAAACACTTTACCATTTTTATACCTATTAACAATATGAACAACTGTACTACCATTATCAGCTGAAAACTGTGCACTTGCAAACATAGTAGCATTAGTTTCATTTAATTCAGCTTCCTCAGCAATTTTCACAGCTTCTGCATTAGTTAATTTTAATCCTGCCGATGCTTCCAAAATTTATTTAGCTACACACTGTGACTTTACTCCTGCAATTGGCTGGTCCACTAACATTTGATCTAACATCTTTCCAAATTCAGTATCGAGCAGAGTGCTTGAGACGAGCGTAAAAATCCTGCAATGATTCTCCCTGCCTACTCATAACATGCCTGAACTTCGACCGTTCCACTCATGGGTTTTTCGTACCTCCAAAATGTTTTTGTAGGTTAGCGATCACCTCTGCATAGGTTAAAGCTGACGGAACTCTCAGCAATAGTAAATCTTTCAGTACTTGATATTGAGGTGGAGATAGACCCATAATAAGCGTAGGTACCGCCTATACATCTGCTACATCCTTCACTGTAAAATAACACTCAAATCTTTCATGAAATTTGGAGAAATCTTCCTCACCCTCACAAAAACTCGGGATCGCTGGTCCAGCCTTCTCTCAGGTACAATTATATCTTGTCACCACTAAATATTATAATGTATTTGAGTACTTATCTAACATTCATTATTAGAAGAGTTCTTTGTATTACTGTAGTAATAGAAACACTTATAAATAAGTGTAAGGAAGAGGTAATGCAGCCCAGCAGCAGGACAAGCAAATGTCTCCGTAGGGGCTCAACAACAATGTATATATATTTTGCTCTAGTTTACAGTACACCAGTAATACATAGGTGGCGCTGAGCGCATGAACATCCAATACAAACAAGCGACATACTTGAATACTTAGATATATTACAGTGATGACTGATTTAGATGCAGCAAAGCAGAGTATTTATGAAAATTTGGTCATATATTTAGATAAGACTTCATTAGGCCTAATCAACAGGAAAGCCAAAGATGATGGAGTTGAAGCCATGAAAAAATTGGGGAAAATATTATTTGCGTGAGACCAGTAAAAGAATTCACACATATTGGAGAATATTTATTACTGTAAGATGTAAGACAGAAGCGTATCACCATATCAAGCCCAAATAGATGAGATTATTGCAACCCTAACAGAGGCAGGTGAGAAAATAAATAATATTTTAACTGAAACTGTAGTCCTGAGTGGTCTTCCTCAGAAGTTTGCAAAATTTGTTGACATAGCTAATCAGAGTCATCCACCATATAAATATGAAAAATTAAAAATAGCTTTGTTAAACCAAGAGGATATTAAGAAATAAGAAACTGAACAGGAAGATAGAGTGATGACTGCTAAGAATCAAAAGAAGTTTGGGCCTAAGTATTTCATATGTAAGAAGATAGGCCATATTGCATCTCTGTGTTTTCTTGGAAAAGATAAAAAAAAAGTTCTAAACAAAAGTACTGTATCATAAAAGTACATCACATACCACTGAAGAATACCTTAGTGCAAAAAGGTTTAATCAGAATCAGGCTAGGCCTAATGTGAATTTAGCAAGCAGTGTTAACGTAGACTTATCTGAAAATGAATTTAGTTTCCATGTGAAGATTGAGTGTAATGAAATTAATGAGAAGGAAATAGATGATGATCATATGTTAGTAGACGCTGGATGTGCATCACATATTAAAAAACAAAAATCAAAGTTTGTTGCATTTGATGAATCATTCAGAAAAGATTTGCACTGTTTACAGCTTGCTGGTGGACATAAGAGTTGAGATGCTGTAAAAGGTATTGGGACTGTTCAAAAAGTTGTTTGTGACGGAAATGGTGTAATGCGACAAGTGATTTTAGGTGATGCGTTGTGCATTCTTAGTTTTAATCAAGACATTTTGTCAGTGTACAAAGGTGTAAAAAATGGTAATACTATTACTTTTAGTCCTGCAGGAAATACTTTACTAAAAACCGAACAATTTTTAACATAATTGAAAAAGACAAGTTGCATTATATGAAGAAAAATTCTCAAAATTCAAGTAAAGATGAATGTCACACAGTTAAAAGCATTTCATGAAAACATACATTGAAAGAGTGCCACCGAATTTTAGGTCACTGCAATGTAAATGATATCAAGAATTTGGTAAGTGTTGTAGATGGCATGGAAATAAAGAACTTTCAAGATTTTGAAGTGTAACTTGCATACTCTGTAAAATAACATATAATATCAGCAGAAAAGCAAGGAAGTGTGCTACAAAATGCCTAGACCTAGTGTACTGTGATCTAGTTGTCCTATTAGTCCAGTATCCAGAGAGGGTTATAAGTATGGAATAGATTTTGATGATGACTACTCTGGTGCTGTCAAGATTTATTTCCTGAAAGAAAAGAGTGATGCAGTTCATGCCCAGCAGAAATTTATTGCAGAAACTTCTTCTTATGGAAATATCCGTCGTCTCAGGTATGACAATGGTACTGAATCTACATGTAATGCATTCAGAACTGGGTGTATAGACAATGAAATCAAACTGAAATTTTCATCACCACGGTCACCACATCAGAATGGCACAGTGGAGAGGAATCATAGATAGCAAGGTGTTTGTTGCTGGAAGCAAAGTTGTCTAAATATATGTGGAGTTATGCAGGTAAAATGGTAGTAAATAATAGGACTGGAGTCACTTCCTTGGAATTATTAACTGGAAGACGTTCTATTTTAAGCAAAATGAATATATTTGACACAAGATGTTTTACACATGACAGCAAAGCTGGAGAGCGGGATTCATAGTGCAAAGAAGGAGTGTTTGTTGTACATAATTCAGAGAGTCCTGTATATCTAGTATATTTTCCTACTACACAAAGTGTCAGAAAAGTAAGGAATGTCAAATTCCAAAGAAAATGGTTCAAAAGCAGAAAGCTAGTGACTCTCATACCATTGAAATTCCTGAATCAGGAAAGATTGCATCTGAAGCATGTGATGGCCCTAATGAAACTGAGGTATCCAATGATCCCAATAAAATTAAAAAGCATCAAAGAAGATATCCATCATGTGAACGACACAAGCCACACTACTTGGAGTGATTATGTGACTAATGTAACACACAAAACCTTTATCCGCTACTGCTATTGGACATCTGCTCAAGAAATACCAATTACCTATGGAGAGGCTGTATCATTTCCTGAGTCAAGAAACTGGAAGAAGGCAATGGACGAAGAAATGCAGTCATTGAAAGAAATAGTACCTAAGAGCTTGCTGAACTCCCTTAAGGCCAAAAAGTAATTGGCAGCAGGTGGGTTTATGCATTCAAACCAGTTGCAGATGGTGAAAAGTTTAAGGTTATATTTGTAGCTAAAGGCTTTCCTCAAGAAAAAAAAATATGTGAACTATAAAGAAAACTTTTGCCCAAACAGCAAAGATGACAACTCTGAGAACATTCATTCAAGTTGTTGCAAGCCTGAAACTCAGAGTTCAACGAATGGATGTTAAGACTGCATATTTGAATGCTCCTATTGATCATGACATTTCTGTACAGCAACCTCAAGTTTATGAAGTGAAAAACAAAGATGGTGAAATATTGTACTACAGGCTTCAAAAGTTACTTTATGGTCTTAAATAGAGTGGTTGTATTTGGAACAATGTTATTTATAACTTTTTCATTTCAGAGGGTTTAAATCAGACACATGCAGATCATTGTTTGTAAGTTGAAAATAATGGTAAAGAAATGTTGATATTTCATATTTGGGTTGATGACATAATTATTGGTTATAGTAATGATAAAAAGCTCAAGGACTTGAAACAAACTCTCAAGGAGAAATTTAAGATGACTAATTTGGGAGATATTAAATGGTTTTTAGGATTTCTTTTGAATGTAATGATGGGTTCATAGAGATAAATCAAAACAGGTATATTCAAAAGACTCTGGAAAGGTTTGGTATGTCAGACTGTCACCCTTCTAAAACTAATTGTGATGTTAGTTTTTCAAATACAATACTAGTAATTTTGATTCAACAGAATTAATGATGCAAAGAAATATAGAAAAATGGTAGAAAGTTTAATATACATAATGATTGGAACAAAACCAGATTTTAGTTATGTTGTAACCAAACTATCTCAGTATAAGTCCCAGCCAAATGAAGCTCGTTTTAAAGATGCTAAGAGAGTTCTGTAATATTTAAAAGGTACAACTGACTATAGTTTTAGATTTGATAAAACTGATGAGTCATTAGTTCTGTTATGATTTTCATATTCAGACTGGGGTAATTCAGAGGATAGAAAGAGTATAACAGACTATATATTTAAATTATAAAATTCTGGACCTCCGATTCCCTGGAAAAGCAAAAAGCAATATGTAGTAGCATTATCATCTTATGAGGCTGAATATGTAGCCCTAACTCACACAGTGCAGGAAGCTAAGTTTCTCAACTAATTGATATATGATATTTTATGTTTGAATGTTGAATGTCATATTGGAGTAGATAATCAAGGGGCTATTTTATTGTCAAGGAATCCAGTGCTTCATTAAAGATCCAAACATATCTATGTCAGGTACCTTTATAGTAGAGATGAATCTTGAAATTCCGAGGGGCAATATAAACATTTTCCATGTTCAGAGTTGTGATAATGTTGCTGATGTTTTTACTAAGCCTGTATCTTTACAGAAAATTAAAATCTTTCAAACAATCAAAAGTACCGGAATGTAATACATTTACTTGTAATATTGTCAAGTATGCTGAAAAGGAAAGATTTTGATTTCATTAATCAGTATATATTGATAGGCCGTGTTGCCAGGTGGGTTGGTGCGAAATTCCCCAGACAACAGGATAAAAATTCCCCCAAAACTTTCAGAAATTCCCCATTACTATAGATTTATTTTAATCCAATACTAGAGCAATAATAAATACTTTATAAGCAGAGAGACGTTCTGTACAGAGCCTTATATAAAAC
>JAXCGZ010001898.1:0-10000 GCA_037179515.1 Halocaridina rubra
GGCAGTAGTAACAATAACTTTATTTATTTATACAAATAAATAACATTAACAACAAAAATTATCACTACATAGAGGAATTGAAAGAAAAACTCTTTAGCCAATTAAGAATAAGTATAATGTTATTGATGAAAAAAATCACTTATATCAGCAAAAGCAGCAATACTGCTCAAAAAAGCAATAATAAAACCAATAATAACAGTCATGACCAAAACTGTTACTAGCAATATTAATAATTATGGCCAAAATATTAATGAAAACAAGAATTTAAACTAAAAAGTCCAAAATTGTAATAATAACAAGATGACAACAATAATAACTGGAGCACCAATAATCAAAGTAATTGCATTCTTTACAGAAAT
Source organism: Halocaridina rubra (assembly GCA_037179515.1). Classification (NCBI taxonomy): domain Eukaryota; kingdom Metazoa; phylum Arthropoda; class Malacostraca; order Decapoda; family Atyidae; genus Halocaridina; species Halocaridina rubra. The sequence continues at coordinate 360 of JAXCGZ010001898.1, forward strand.
ATCAATACTAAAAATGCCTTTTAATTATCAGCAATAATATAATATTTAAAGAACCAATAAAAATTGCAATATTAACAATAATGATCAAATTAACAAAAGAACAAAAATAGCAACAAAAAGATGATAAATGATATTGGAAAATTTTAAGTATTTGAAAAAATCAATATTAAGAGCAATTGCATTCATTTTAGCAAAAGTAACTATAACTACTTTATATTAGCAATAAATATGGCAATTTATACTAAAATAGATAAATTTAATATCAGTAATAAAAAACAGTAATTTCAATTAGAATATATCAGTAATACAAGCTATATTAGCAATAATGACCAAAATAACAATAAAAACAAGAATTCCAATAAAAGAACTGCAACATCAACATTCAAACCTATTGCAGTCTTTACAGAAATATTAACATCAACTTCGAAAATTTCAAGAATTGGTAATACTTGGGAGAATACAAACAAAAACTCTTTAGCCATTAAAAAATAAGTATACTGTCAATAATGAAAGAATTACTTATACCAACAAAAGCAGCAAACCTGAACTAAAAAGCAATAAGAAAAACAATAGCAAGAATTATGAGTAAAATTGTAATAATAACTCTAATATTAGCAATAATGATAAATATAGTAATAATATCAACATTATTAGCAGTACAAATACAGCAGTAATAAGAGCAAAAATAAGAAAAAATACCCAAATGTCAATGAATACAAGAATAGTAGCAATAAAGAACAAAGTTGTAATAAGAACACCAATTAATCAAAGAATTGCCATTTTTTACAGAAATAGTTACATTGTCTACTAAAGGAAATATAAATGTTAATATTAATTATGAAGCGTTTTGAAATAAGAGTAAAGTTGACGAAAAAATATAACATTTACAACCAAAAGCAGGCATTCCGATCAAAAAAGCTATAATAAAACATAGAGTAACAATTATGAGCTAATATGTAATAGTACCATTAATAATAAATAATAATAATAAATAGACTAATGATTTCTATAAAGCTGCAATACTAATAAAAAAATTACTCCAACACCAATAATCAAAGCAAGTGCATTTTTTTTTACAGAAATTGTAAAATTATATTCTTGAATTAGAATTAAATAGGGGAATTCGAACAAAAATTCTTCTACCACTTGAAATATGAATAATGTTAATGATGAAAATGTCATATAAAGTAGCAATAAATCTATAAAATAAGCAATATTATAACCAATTGGGATAATTATGTGCAAAGTTGTAAAAGAATATGTAAAAAAATAATAATTACCAAAATATCAAAAATATCCCCAGTACTGACAATAAAATCAAAAGATGAGATGATAACATCAATAATAAAAGGAAGAATACAAATTGCATAAAGTACCCATGAATATAAAGACCAAATTAGAAAAATAAAATGCGTTGTAGTAAAAATGACAGATAATAATTTTTGAAAAGTAACAGTAATGGAAAATTGTCAATAATAATATCAATTGAACAAGGAAGCTATTATGCTTAGTAGAAATAGTTGTGCATTACTAAAATTATATTTTAATAATCAGCTATAACAGAATAAATAAAAAATCATTAAAGACAACAATACTATAAATAACGAACAAAATAGCAATAGAGCTGCAGTAGTAACATTAAAGACGAAAATTTTAATAATAACAAAATTTCATCTATATCACCAAAGCACCAAAATTAAAAACAATTGCATTTATAAATGCAGTAGTAACAATAGCTACTAATATTAGCATTAATAATGGCAATTAAACTGAAAACAATTTAAAAATAAAAAATAACACGATAGTAAGGAAAATTAGACTATATCAGTATTAAAGTTTTTTAAAATTAATAACCATAAGAGTAATCAAAAGAAGAATTGTAACTATAAACCATAAAATGAATGAAATTGCTTTGGTTATTCTTGCTCTAGTTATTTTTGTTGTTATTTTGTTATTATAATTGACAAAATAAGCAATAATATTAGAAAAGTATAAATTATGGAAAAATGTACATAATTAAATTCTTTGTGCCAATTTATTTTTATGCTTTTTAGTAAATGGAGCAATTCTAAAAAGGCCTTTTAATTATCAGCAATAAATAATATTGAAAAAACCAATAAAAATGGTAATAGTAACAATAACGACTAAATTAACAAAAGAACAAAAACATTAACAAAAAAGATGATAATTGAAATAAGAGAAATGCAAGTATATGAAAAAATATTAAGAGCAATTGTATTCAAACTAGCAAAAGTAACTATAACTACTTATATTAGCAATAAGTATAGCACTTCATACTAATATAAAAAAATTAAAAATCAGAAATTAAAACATACCAGTAATACCAGCAATGTTAGCAATAATGACCAAAATAGCAATAAAAACAAGAATTGTAATGCTAAAAGCTAAATTTACAATACAAAAAATAACTGAAACACCAGTAATCAAACCTATTGCCGAATTTACAGAAATATAAAGAACAAATTAGAAAAATAAAATACGTTGTAGTAAAAAAGACATAGCTAATAATTTTTCAAAAGTAACAATAATGGAAAAATGTCAATAATAGTATAAAAAAAACAATAATAAAACATTAACTGTCATGAGAAAAACTGCAATATTAAAGAAATATGTAACACTAATGAAAAGGTAGTGATAATATCAATATAATTAGCAAATAAGAGCAAAATAACAATAAAAGTACAATAATAACAATACAAACGAAAATTGTAATGATAACAAAAATGCAACTATCTCACAAAAACACCCATATTAAAAAATTGCATTTATAATTGCAAAAGTAACAGTAACTTCTAATATTAGTTGTTATAGTAGCATTTCAATCGAAAGCAATTTAAAAATCTGAAATAACAAAATAGTTATGAGAAAAACTGTAATATAAAAACTAATTGTAACAATAATGAAAAAATAGTGATAACATCAATATTATTAGACAATAAGAGCAGTGGCAATATTAACGATAAAATGGCAATAAAACTGCAATAATAATTATAAAAACGAAAATTGAAATAATATAAAAATTTTAACTATCTCACCAAGAAAAAAAAATATTAAAAAATTGCATTGACATTAACATCTAATATTAGTAGTAATAATGGGAATTAAAACTAAAGCAATTAAAAAATCTGAAATAAAATAGTTGAGAGAATATTATTAGCAAATAAAAGCAATAGCAATAATAATGACTAAATAGCAATAAAACTACAATAAAACAATGAAAACTAAAATTGTAATAATAACAAAATGTTAACTATCTCAACAACACAGCAATATTAAAATAAATTGCATTTATATAAGCAAGAGTAACAGAAACTTTTAATATTAGTAGTAATAATGGCAATTCAGACGAATGCAATTTAAGAATCAGAAATAACAAAATAGTAATTAAAGTAAGAACATATCAGTACCACAAGCAAAATTACAAAAATTGAACATAAAAACTATGGAAACAAGAATTGTAACTACAAAGACCAAAGTTGTAATGATAACAAAATAATAACAAAAATAACTGCAACACTAATAATCAAAGATATTGCATTTTTTACAGATATATTAACATAAATTTCGAAAATTCGTCATCCAAACAGTAATTTGAACATAAATTCTTTAGCCATTATAAATAATCACTTGTAAGAGCAAGAACAGTAATAGTGATCAATAAATAAAAAATATAACAGATTAATAATTATGAGTTATTTAGTGATAATAAAGAAAAAATAAAACAGACAGTAACAATTTTAAATTATTTTGTAATAATGACACTAATTGTAACAATAGTGAGAAAATTGAAATAATAGTAAAATTGTTAGCAATAATAGACATCACAAAGAGCAACAGTAACAATAACGACCAAAATGGTAATAAACCAAGAATAGTAACGAACAAGAACAAATTTGCAATAAATATATATATATATATATATATATATATATATATATATATATATATATATATATATATATATATATATATATATATATATATATATATATATATATATATATATATATATATATATATATATATTATATATATATATATATATATATATATATATATATATATATATATATATATATATATATATATATATATATATATATATATATATATATATATATATATATATATATATATATATATATATATATATATATATATATATATATATATATATATATATATATATATATATATATATATATATATATATATATATATATATATATATATATATATATATATATATATATATATATATATATATATATGCATATATATATCATTAGTAATATTTTAAGAAAAATAACTCATAAACATTGAATTATTTCTCTACGCACACACACACACACATGCGCAAGCTCAATATCAGTGGCACTGGGTATCATATTTAAAAAGTCACTGGAGTCAGGGGAGATTCCAAAATGCTGGAAACAAGCAAATGTGATACTTATCTTCAAAAAGGGAAGGAGGGATACGACTCTGAACTATAGACCAGTTTCCTTGACCTGCATAGTTTGCAAATTTATGGAGAAACTAGTAAGGAAATATATCTCTCTTCACTTGGAATCCTTCAAATTTTTGTCAGTGAGGCAACATGGCTTCAGAGAAGGTAGATCAATAGTAACAAACTTATTAGAATTATATGATGAAGTAAGCTTAATCTTACAGGAAAGAGAAGGCTGGGCAGATTGCATATTCCTAGACTTCCAGAAAGCGTTTGACACTGTTCCACATGTGAGACTTATTAGGAAGCTGCAAGCAATGGCTAGAATAGGTGGAAATGTCTTAGAATGGATAAAAACTTACTTTGAAGGAAGGGAACAGAGGGTTAGAGTAAGACACTCAGTGTCTGAATGGAGAAGAGTTAGTAGTGGAGTTCCACAGGGTTCAGTTTTAGGGCCACTTTTGTTCCTTGTATATGTAAATGACCTACCAGAGTCTGTTAATTCATTCATGAATATGTTTGCAGTTGATGCAAAGATTGTGAAGAAAGTAAAGCACGAGAACAATGGTAGAGAACTTCAGGAAGATCTAAATAGTCTGCATGAGTGGTCAGAAAAGTGGCTAATGAAATTCAATACTTCAAAATGTAAGGTAATGAGAATGGGTACAAGTGCAAGAAGGCCCAAGCTTGACTACTCGGTGGCTGGAGTACAACTTCAAGAGACAGAAAATGAGAGAGATCTAGGAGTAAACATACTGGCAGATTTGTCTCCAGAAATACATATAAATGGCATAGTAAGGGCAGCATTTGAATTCTTATCAAATGTAAGGGTAGCCTTCAGGCACATGGACAAGGAAATGTTCAGAAATATTTATGTAACCTATGTGAGGCCAAAACTCGAATATGCAGCCCCCTTTTGGAATCCATACTTTAAAAAGCACATAGCTAAGCTTGAAAAAGTTCAAAGACATGCCAAGAAACTGGTGCCAGAAATACGCAATCTCAGTTATGATGAGAGGCTGAGGGAATTAGACTTACCATCACTCGAAGCTAGAAGATTGAGGGGGGATATGGTGACAGTCTTTAAATTCCTTCATGGTTATGATAGAGTGGAGAGGGATCGATATTTGGATATGGCTGGCTCTAGAACTGGAGGTTATAGTTTGAAGCTTCGTAAGAAAACTTCTTTGCAGGATGTAAGGAAATACTTTTCAGTGTAAGAGTAGTAAATAATTGGAATTCGCTAAGCGAGGAGGTAGTTAATGCTATCTCAATCCATAGTTTTAAGGACAGGTATGATAAGTATCACTAAATATAAAATGGAACCGATCAGGAGAAGAGAAGATACGAGCTTTGGGCTCTTTCCCGCAAACACAATTAGGTAATTACAATTAGGTAATTACTCACAAATTGCTCTATAAAAGAAAAGCTGCACGAATCCATCAGACGTTTTCAAATCACGGTCTGCCTACAGTGGACCCAAGTGGTATGAGAGTAACAAATGAACACCCGGAATGTTCTCCAAAGAGCGTAATCGATTATACATACGTGTATTTCACGTGTATTGCATTGTGTTATCCTCTAAAAAACATTTTTTTACCCTATTAAGTATAAACATATCAGTATTAAGTTTCTAAAAGCTTCCAAATTCAATTTGATCTTCAAAATTATCGTATATCATGAAAAAGAAACGTTGTGTGTTTTGGATTTCTCTTTAGAACAGTAAAAAAAGAGTAGTTCACAGTTTTTATTCTGACTTTACAAGTTTGTCCTAACTTTCTTATCTGTTATTATAAGAGAACAGAGAGTAAATGGTTGGAATCTAAACACATTACAAATGGTCCAAAACTTATATTGCAGTTGCTTGATATAAAAGACGTTCCATTAGACTTTACGGTAGAGGAAATATTATCAATTTGTTTTTATTCTGTGAGGAAGTATTGTTTATAACAATAAATGCAAACCAAAATACCTACAAAAATATGTGGAAGACAACTACTTGCGTATATGACAACCCTGGCTCCTTTGTTTATTAACTGCTCCTTCGGCAGTTAATAGACAAGAGTCTCTTTCAAAGTTGTCTGACGTCGGAGTGCCTATTTTTCTTTTTTTTTTTTTCTTATTTTGGGGGGCATTATTTTCATTTGGTTTTCGCTGTGGTATTCTGTCATTATTATTATGATGATGTGTTATGCCCTTGCATAGGAATGGGGGGTTTTCCCGTCTTTGCAGAAGATACTCATTTGGCGATATATGGCGAGTGTTGCCTTTGCATTTACTACAAACCACTGAGGAAAGTTATTCTTTAGATATCCAGTCTTTATTTGGAACATGCGTTGGCTTAGAATGGTAAGAGGGGGAGGCTGACCACTTAATATTCAGTAACTTTATATCATTTCCTTAATTACCATTTTGTTTTATCACTTATATGATTAGTTATGGATATTTTTTTTATTCATTTAAGGAGAACTAAATATTTAAACTCAAAGTCATATGAGGTTAGATGGTGTTGTTAAGTAGCACCAGAGTTGAAGGAAAAGGTGTATGAGGGGAAGCGGATGTAGGGGCGCACACCAAACCTACCAGCCCACACTTAGTCTATCCTCAGCAGAATGTGTTGTGTGTGGCCTAATTAGTAGTAAGTACCTGAAATGTTCTTACGAATGCGTTGAGACTCTTTGAAACTCATAGAGAAGTGGTTAGTTTGATGAAATGAAGGTGATATAGGGGATTCGGATGACTGAAGAGTCGAGAACTATGCCTAATTATCATGAACATTTCTCCATAATCTTCGTTTTGTGATTAGAAATTCTGATTTTTATTGTCGTTATTGTAATTTGATACTGAAATTGTATCACATATCATAACCAATATCATCCTCGGAGGTATTGCTTTACAAGCTTTGGATTTTAAGTATAAATTTACTGGAAAGACCCATTATTTTAGTACCATAATTCAGTCCTTATACTATTGTCCAAAACGGGTTAGAACAAGGTAATTTGTTGGTAATATTATTGATTTCTTATTTCCCTAATGCAATATTTGTGCTCAAGACAGTTAGGTCCCAATATCCATGGGGCGCTTTCACTGATATTCAAAATTTTGCCAATTTGACAAATACAACGATTTGTGATATACATTTAGTTGCATTTAACTACGTCACCCCCATACTAGTGGCAACTCACCCCTAAGCCTCCAGAGAGGCTAAGTAATCTGATAAAAGCAAAATGTTTTTGTTATACTTTTTGAGTAAGTTTATGTTATTAATGTATTGTTTGGGTATATTGTGAGGAATAACCACCAATAAGATTATAAATTTCGGCTGTTCTAGCATCATATTCACTCCTCCAGCATGATATCAGAAGTAGTGTAATTTTGGGGTATCTTTAATAAATTGCAAAACTTTTGAAACCTGATGGACAGACATAATGGATCAAGTTAGATTTTGATCAGTCCTTTATTGATCGTATTAACCCCCCCCCCAGTAAAATAATCAAAGTATATTCACATACTTGCTTATATGAGAGCTTTTTTACTTTAAATATTTGAAAGTTTAGAATGAATAGAGTAGGTGAAGATAGATTAAGATTTGGTTTTGGTACGTTTGGTAATGGTCATGGCATTTACTGCATTAATTTAACAACAAAAACTCATCAAGAAAGTAAAATCAATCCATTCCTATTTTATATCTAAGAAAACTAACAAATCATCAGTTGTTTAATAGGGAAACTCTGGTGCTATAAATCTTTATATTCAGCCACCCAACTAAAATCATTCCAAATAAAGTAAAATAATTATTGATGTTTATTGCTTTGTTATTCTAACTGTTCATTATTTTTCCCTTAAAACCGTGCATAAACGAGCTTCTATTACACTATGCAAGGAAAAGTCGCATTCATTGCAAACATCAAGACATCCCACTCATATAATTTTAATTTCATTTTAATTTTGACTATTTGTTATATTCATTTCGATACTGGTTTCAGAGTTCTGTCAAGTTGCCTATTTTTTGGACATAATATCAGGTGTGATATATATGCTTGTCAAAATATCGTATAATTGATATAAAGAAAGCATTTTCTTTACTCTTTAGAACTGGTCATGATATATGGTTTAATTGTTATCAATGAGTATGATATTTAACTTTATTTTGTATTTGAAAAATTACTGAAGAATATTCCCCGAACATCTGGTCTAATCTTCTGATACAGTGTCACGCTCTCATGTTATAAGTGGGTCCACTTTTATGATAGACAGGGCAACACTATGCTCTGCAGATCTAGATTTGAACGCTGAGCCAACACCCAATTTAACAAATGAAGTTCTTTCTGTCATTGTCTTCCATTGTCACTTTTTGGAAAAATACAAAACTGATGGGGATATTGAAAAGTCTTCATAGACAACAATACGTTCCTTTGTAAGAAGTCACCAGTGACATATAGGGAATGCGAGTAAAGTTTTTATAATAAGTAGGAATAAATTATATTGAAGTAGATATGATAAACATTACAAGTTTATTTACTTTACCTGCTGTTTGTGTGTCTTAAGATATAGTTGAATAAAGCCATGCTATCAACACAACTTGGAGAGTTTTGTTGAGATAATAATGAGTCATGGAAAGAATACCAGTAGGCAAAATAAGAATATGTTTTTTTTTAGTATTTTGGAGATATGAGCGAATTTTGTTCTAATTTTTCAAATCAAGCTGTACTCTTTTTACCTAAGTTCTTTTTTTTATTGCAATGTAACCGTGGATTTAAAAAAAAAAAGCTTCATCTTCTGTTAAATAATTTCGTACTTAATATATCAGTTCCTAAAGTACCCATTCAGTTTTTATTATTATTATTATTATTATTATTATTATTATTATTATTATTATTATTATTAAGTTTAAAGTTAATGTTTGCGGTTTTAGCCCTCCTATCAGAGGCATCGCCCCTGCTCTGGCGGGCGTCAGCCGGTGCAAGCCCCAACCCTCCACTGTAGTGTCCAGCTACAGCAGTGACCTTCCCAGTAAACAGCTTTAACTCTCGGTCCTGAACGGGAACCGAGCTGTCGACCTCGCGAATGCGAGGCCAGCGCTTTACCTCTGTACTATCCAGAAGGCTAGTACAGTATTATTATTATTATTATTATTATTATTATTATTATTATTATTATTATTATTATTATT